>JAFLJL010002823.1:0-10000 GCA_018398815.1 Conus ventricosus
TCAGAAGAAGGGAAAGACATCAACTGAAACAATAGGAAAGGAAAGAAATAGATATTACGAGAGGAAAGACTATGACCCAACGCCATGTCCCCCTGCTAAAACGCAGGAAGAGGTTGGGGCTATCAGTCCTGGGAAAGGGGACAAAAATTCTAATCCTCTAGGGGAAGGACAGCGACTCCTCTCAACGCCCTGCCCCTTGCTGCCAGGTTCGAGCAAGAGGAGGTTGAGGGCTATCGGTCCTGAGGTGGGGAAGGGTCAAAAAGAAATCCTACCAAAAAAAAAACCCTTAACGGAGTAGAGCAACCAAAAGAAATATCAACCACCCTAAACACATATATAAATAGAAAAAACCCACAACAAATGCAAATATTATACACAATAAATAATCAACTAATTTCTTTTTTTTTTCTTTCTTCCCTCAAACCCTTGAGGGTACAAATAGAAATCTTTCCTTTTTTTTTTCTTCCTCAAACCCTTGAGGGTACAAATAGAAATCTTTTTTTTCTTCCTCAAACCCTTGAGGGCACAAATAGAAATCTTTTTTTTTTTCTTCCTCAAACCCTTGAGGGCACAAATAGAAATCTTTCTTTTTTTTTTTTTTCCCGGGAAACAAACGGCAGCTACGCCGGTGAAAACTGGAATCGGGGTCACCACTGTCACACTGTCACTTTTGCATCCCCGCATTCATGACAGCATTTACTCCATACGCACACGCAATCTTTCCAATCAACCAAAAGGAGCACTACCGAATGTTTTTCTTCTCCCCCTCTCCTTCAGGGAAAACACTTTACTAATTCACATCAACGACTTGTAAACAGATTTTACACATGTATCTCTCTCCGCACTGAGAGACAAATAAATCTGCACACATGTATCTCTCCTCACACCGAGAGACAAATCAATCTTCACACATGTATCTCTCTTTACACTGAGAGAAAAAATAATCTAGTTCCGCTTCTATAAAGCTATGGCCTTCACATTCCGTTACCCCAAAATTCCGGACCAGGAGAATACATAACTCCCGTAATCTCTGAGGACCTGCCTGCCTCAAGTAAAAGCTTCCCTGCTTTCTCAATTCCCTGTCTCTCTGAGACAATACATTGCCCCCTCGAGTTCTCCTGTCCTGGAGATACGAGTCTCGACTTCTCTTCCGCGACTTCTTCTGTCTCTTGAGAAATGACGAGCTTCAACTCCTCTCCCTGGAGTTGGTACTTGCTAGGGGCTGAACTACCGGTGTGTTCCCCACACCATGGCCATCTTCAACCACCTCACGGGGTGAAAGATGAAGGGCGAAGGGTAAAGGGTGACGGTTGAAGGGTGAAGGGTGAAGGGCTGAAACACGAATAAAGGTTCGTGTAAGTAAACCTGCTCTCAATTCAACATATGAATTTTCTTTCTCCTCTCTTTAAGTTTTTCCCCTGTAGCTTTCCCCAACTATCTATCGCTCACCTGTATGACTGGTCAGCAGAGAGGGACCCCGTCCTGACTGTTCGAGTCTCTAGCCATCGGCTGTTAAAACTGACTCTTTCCTCCCTTCTCCGATTGAGTGCATAACTCAGTGTTCAAAACACCATACCAGCACCTTACCTTACCAGCCCTTGTTAAACTATCACTCAGTGGCACTTTCACCCCAATGACCACATTTTTTTTCTTGAATGAGTCCCATACTCACACTATTTGGGGATGCCCCGCTACACTAGTCAAGCCCACATGAATATTCTTCCTTAGTTGTGGCTCGGGGAAATGGATTCATAATCACTATCTACATGTGATGGAGCGTCACATGCCTTGATGTGATGCTTACTCTCATGACATCCACCCTTGTGATTTGGAATATTTCTTGTGTTTGCAATCTGTCGTTCATAGAATTCTACAAAAAATCTCAATCAGCTCAAAAATAAACGAAAATTAAAACAAAGGGATTAAAGCCGAAAACCTCGGTCAAATTCTCCAAAACCTCAAATGTATAATACTCAGTATATATTTACATGTTTTCCTTGTTTTCTGGCTCATTTATTTTGGTCTATAGCCCATTGATGTGCCTCCTTCAGGTAAATACGTTTCTTTTTCTTGCTGGCAGGTCTTTCTTTTCCTTGTTGTGGCAGCATATGAAGGCCTTTCTCTAGGTTTTTGGTGGTTTTGGCAGTCTGACGTTTGTGTGTGTGTGTGTGTGTGTGTGTGTTGTGAGTGTGTTTGCGTGCGTGCGTGCGGTGCGTGTTGTGTGTGTTGTGTGTGTGTGTGTGTGTGTGGTGTGTGTGTGTGTGCAACTGTTCACAGGACCCTTCCAAGTGTGGTGTATTTCCTTTCCATGATCTGCTCGGAAGAAGTTAACAGAACTGACGTATCAGGAAGCCCGACACATACATATTTATAAAGAAAGTGAGAGTGAAGAAAGCAATGACGAAGTTAAAATGATCCACAGTCTAGTTTCAGCTTCTTCCGCCAATTGTTACGGATGGTGTGCGGTGTGTTTTGGCTGCTGACTCTCACCGAAAGATTTCGGATGCGTGTACACTTTTCCCTACACACACTCCGCACGTACAACACGAATATAGACAGTCAGCACAAGTTTAAGTTTCTACCTTTTTTTTTTTTTAGCTGGCGTGTCAACCTCGGGTTTGTCAAGTGGAGGAAGGACTAGCGCAGCACCCATACACACTCACACTTGCTTATAATCTCATTCATATATCATCATTCGTCACATCAAAACACACTAGTACAGTCTATAAGTCTTACTAAACATAATCTTGAGAAAAACATCAATGCACATGGAGTCCAAACATAATAAAACATTCTCTCTTTCCTTGATCTTCACAAAACCATTTATCTAAAACATCATAACTGAACCCGGGTATAAAAGACTTTCTACTACTTTACCTGGCCAGGTGAGCTAAACTATTTAACGAATCACTGTCATTTCCTTTTTCTTTCTTTTTTTTTCTTTTCACTGCACCTTTCACAAGACACCAGTCTTGACACAACTGCTGGCACTGTCAGGTGGGACTGCTGGCACGTCAGGTTTGGATCGCGCACTGGTCCAGGGAGGTTAGACCGCTGGCGCTGGTCAGTTTACTGGCGTTGGCCTGTGGTTCTGCTTTCATGAATGTGGCGCTGGCCAGGTAAAGGTCGAACCCCGGTCAGATTGAACAGTGACTACCAGCATCGATCTGTTCTCCTTTTCTTCCTTCCTTCACTAACGCATTGCAACTCTTCTCTCTCTCTTCTGGTCTGCCTATCAAATGGACATGTGCTTTTTTCCTTTTTTCCTTTTTTTTCTCTTCCATCAATTAGCACTCTCTCTCTCGCACATCGTCTCCTTATCCTTCCCCAGCAGTCTCTATCTGGTGCTAATGCTTCAACCTCTTCTCTTCACTCCTCCGCTCATCTCTCTGCTTTTTCTCTCGTGCAGAAGCCTACCTCCAGAACCTCTCTCTCTTCTCTTCCTTTTCTTTTTCTCTTCTCTCTCACTCCCCTACTCTTATTCTGTTCCTACGTGTCAAAAGGTGAGTACCATTGGTCAGAGACTTTTTTCCGTCCTTTTGTACCTCGATGTTACTCAGGTCCCCTCTAATTCCATTGGACATGCAAATCATGATCGTTTTTGTTCCACATCACCGGCCTTGCTCCTGTGGTGGTTCAATGGGTCATTTACTTAATTAGCTTGATTTCACCCCCACTACACAATACCTCCCCCCCCTCCCCCCTTCCTACTTTAACCGGCGACGTCCGACTTAACTGTGGGCGCTTGTCGTTGCAAATTAGCGGTACAGTCTGACCTAGACGCAAAGATCCGTCTGGCCAGACCTATTGAGACGTTGGTCAAGCCACTCAGTCTGTCTGCGGGACGGTGCCCGTCCTCCGTGAAGGACTAAAAAGAGCCTCCCGCAGTGCTTAATTGGCTGAGGCGTACACATGAAGCGTCTGCCTGGAACCAGGATGTTTGGTTTGGAGCTTATGGTCCAATTGAACTTGGCTGGCGAACTGACCACGACTTCGGTTTTCTTTTTTTGTCCGTGACAGTCCGGAACATCAAAATCACATCCTACAAATACATGTTTGCTTGTTAACATAAGTAGACACATCAAATAGTTTATCCACGACCAAAGGGCGCGCAACATTACTATATACTATTATGTGATATCCAACGTATAGTTTCCTTCTTCACAGGCTACGCTGACACCCTATATAGTGTCACCCCAAACAGTGTCTGCCCTTTGCTGCGTCTGACCAATCACACTGTCTTCACACTGATCAGAATTCCACTCACGGAAGTTAGTTCGTAGAGTCCTTCCAGGACTCCCACACTACAGAAGTCCGCTCACACCGGCTCCCGACGTAGAATGAACCGCTCACAGGAAGCAGTTTTGTGGAGTCCTTCCAGGACTCCCTCACAACAGAAGTTCTCTCACCTCGTCCCGACGTAGAACGAAGTCGCTCACAAAAGCAGTTTGTGGAGTCCTTCGCAGGACTCCCACACAACAGAAGAAGTTCTCGTCACCGTCGTCCGACGTAGAACGCAGTCGCTCACGATAAAAACAGTTTTGGAGTCCTTCCAGGACTCCCACACAACAAGAAGAAACACACGTCGTTTACTGACCACCCAGTCAGCCGTCTCCCACATCCCTCTGGGATGGAGGCAGCGGCTGGGCTCGGGCTGCACCCCACACCCGGTTGGCAGTCAGATCAGCTCCAGGTCAGACTCAGGCTTCACCGACATCTGGGGAACGACTGCCAGCGAGGACCGCCTTCAGTCCTCCCTTCGCTCGTCTGGACAATGATGCTCGGGCCGGTAGCTCTTCGAGACTGAAGTGGAATCCCGTTAACCCCGACCACCACATAACGCAGCGATAGCCTGTCAGAGTATACACGTCCAAGCAGTTTAAACCAGGTTTACCTCTTCCCCTGGGGGGGGGTTCCGGTCCAACGGTCCCCCAAAATTTGGGACAGCGGATGAATAATAATGGTCCCGTCACAGCCATATTCAGTATGAACAAGATAATTAGCGTTTGTAAAAGTCTAGAGGTTCAACAGCCATCTTCAATATGAACAAGATAAATGAGCGTTGTAAAGGGCTTAGAGGTCACAGGCCATCTTCAATATATCAAGATAAATGGCGTTGTAAAGGGCTTAGAGTCACAGCATCTTCAATATGAACAAGATAAAGGGCGTTGAAAGGCCTAGAGGTCACAGCCATCTTCAATATGAAACTAGATAAAGGCGTTTGTAAAGGACGAGAGAGGTCAAGAGCAGGTCTTTCTGGATCATGGTCAGCCTTCATTGTGTACCCTACTTCAACAAGAGTAAGTCCCGCTCATGGCACGAAGCCTTTGGAATTCTCACTATGTTTTTTGTTATCTTCTGTGTGCTCTAGGTATATCATAAATGACGTGTGATTCGTTTCCATTTTCGGTCGACGCATCTGTCTGTTTGCGTTTTGTTTTAAGTGTCACATAGTTTTACTTCCATGACTTGAATGTTTTATCATTTTCTTTATCTCTGTTACTTGCTTCATTTATCCCTTTATGTGAGTTATTTCTTCTAATTTCTGAAATCTCCCGTTTGCCTTTCCCCCTGTCCTTACGAGTGGTGTATTTCACTTCCATGACCTCCTTTGTTGTTTTCACCATGTCCCAGTTTTGACAGGCACCAGATGGCTCCCTCATTTGTTGTAGCTGCCTGTCCAGGAACCATGATGAAGGTCGTCCCCTTTGCCCTGTTTGCCTGCTGGTGGAACTGGTTCGCCCTGTCCTCAGCGACGGTCCGGCGGTCCACGGAGACTTACCCGTTTACGGCAGAAACCCCGTACGGAAGTCGTGGCTACGGGTAGCGGATATGGCAATCGGATATGGCAGTGGGTTATGGCAGTGGATATGCAAGTGGATATGGCAGTGGATAGCACTGGATAAGGCAGAATGGTGAGACAACCAAGATCAACAGTTTCCTAAATGCCAAATGATAAATGATAAATGGGTGAAGAAAATTCAGCAACAAAAAATAAATTGTGAACGGAAGCAAGGGCAGAAACAAATATGCGGATCTAGAGATTCCTATCTAAATAGTAAAACAGTAACCGTACAGTCACAGAACATGAAGATATCGTTTTCTTTGGTGTAGGCAACAGCTGGCCGAAACTGTAGGAATTCCGTAGTGACAACGGCAAGGAGTCGCAACAGAAGTAGTAGTAGGTGTCCAATTGTAACTGCAAACATCAGCATTGTCCACTGACACTAGTGATAACCGGCGAGTAGTAAATCATAGAAATGTTTAGAAGTCCCAAATATTAGTAGGTAGGTAGTAGGTAGTCGTGTGAGAAGTGCGTGGGTTCGAGCCCTGCCTTTCTCGCCCCTTTCTTTCCCAGTTTGAATGTCTAATCGAACTGAACGTCCAAGTCCATCGGCATGGAGACTATATGCGTGGCGGTCACGGGGGCTTTCCTGGCCCCCTGCACACGTTAAAGAACCCACGGCAGGGGAAAATGAAAAGAAGCAGGGGGGTTCCCCGCTGCCCTGGCAAAAATTGAAGTAGATTGAAGATAGCCGCCTGGTATTTCTTAACATGGTCCACAAAAATTGTCACTGTTATCGTGTGCCAATCGTGTACCCGTGGAAATAGAGGACACGTATAAACATCGCATGCAATCCTATGTGAGAAACTGAGGAATAATGAGATCAATGAAAAATGAGTGACTTGATATTGAATGGTACGGGAAACGACTGAATGAGTCGCCAGTAGGCTTGCTCTTCGGCCGCTCTAACCTGGGTAGCAGCCTTGAGTGAGTGAGGTAGTGTGTTTATTGTAAAGCGCTTAGAGCTTAGTCTTTGACCGAGGATAGGCGCTATATAAATACCCAATATTATTTTATTATTATAGTAGGAGCAGTAGTTAGTAGTAGTCATCCTCCTCCTCGTCGTCGTCGTCGTCGTGTGTATAGTATAGTAGTAGTAGTAGTAGTATTTGTGGTGTGGTGGGTTAGTGTGGTAACAGTATAGCAATGGTGGTGGTGGTGGTGGTGATGGTGGGGGTATTGTATGGCAACATAGTAGTCACTCTTTTCGTCCAGAAGTATCAGTGAAACGATGAAGTTCCACACCATATACGTCAGTTCTGTTGGACCCCATGGGGGGCTGCTGTTGGCAGCAACAATGACGATGACCATAGACGCCGACCATGACTTGGTCGCGAGCAAAATAGCTGCTACACTGTATGATGATTAGGATAGTATTCACCAATGACAACGATCGCGCTGATGACAGTAACGATATTGACGATGATGATAATGAAGACGACGACGACGATGATGCACGACGATGACGGCGAACGATGGGGATGATAAAAATGATGATGCGATGATATAACGACAACGAAAGACCCATTTTGAAGATGATGATGAGGATGATGACGATGATAACTTTAAAAAAAATGATCTGTGTCCTCCACTGATGTTTCAGACTAGAGGTAAAAGTGGCGCGGAGAGTTGAGACCCATGAAGAAAATGACTGCGCTGACTGTCCTGCTCTGTCACCTGTGACAAGCTGCTCGCATCAAACCGGTCACTGTTGTCACAAATATAACAACTGCTGGAATAACAAACCTGTTCACTTTATCACTAAATATAACACGCTGGATAACAAACCCTGTGTCCACGTTAAATCAACAAATATAACCTGCTGGATATCAAACCTGTGTCACTTTATTCACAAAATATAACACTGCTGGATAACAAACCCTGTGTCACTTATCACAAATATAACACTGCTGGATAACAAACCCTGTGTCCTTTATCCACAAATATAACACTGCTGATAACAACCCCTGGCTCACTTTTTCACAAAATAACACTGCAGGATAACAACCCTGTGTACTTTATCACAAATATAACACTGCTGGATAACAAACCCTGTGTCACTTTATCACAAATTAACACTGCCTTGATAACAAACCGTGTCACTTTATCACAAATATAACACGGCTGATAAGCAAACCCTGTGTCACTTTAACACAAATATAACACTGCTGATTACAAACCTGTGTCACTTTATCACAAATATAACACTGCTGGATAACAAACCCCTGTGTCCACTTTATCACAAATATAACTCATGCTGGATAACAAACCCTGTGTCACTTTATCGACAATATAACAACTGCCTGATAACAAACCCTGAATTCTGTGCTGTGCCGGACTGAATGCTATCGATGGACATACCTTCAGTTTTTCTTCGGCTCGTCTGGACATAGTTGCTCGGCGGTAGCTCTTCGCAGATGAAGGGGAATCCCCGTTAACCCGACTAACACAAAACGCAGGCGAGTAGCTGTCAGGTAAACACGTCAACCGGTTTTACAGGTTTACCTCTTCCGGTCCAACGTGTCCCCAAAATTTGGGACCGAATGAAATATGGTCCGTCACAGCCATCTTCAATATGAACAAGATAAATGGCGTTGTAAAAGTCTAGAGTCACAGCCATCTTCAATATGAACAAGATAAATGGCGTTGTAAAAGGCTAGAGGTCACAGAGGAGGTCTTTCTGGATCATGTTCAGCCATCATTGTTTACCCTGCTTCAACAAGAGTAATGTTCCCTCAATGGCACGTGAAGCCTTTGGCATTCTCACACGTTTTTATCTTCCTGTTTGCTCTAGGTATATTATAAGTGAATAAGTGACGTGTGATTCGTTTCCATTATCTCTCTACACATCTGTTGCGTTTTGTTTTGTCACACAGTTTGCTTCCATGTCTTTATTTATTTATCATTTCTTTATCTCTGTTTACTTGCTTCATGTTATCCCTTATGTAGTTTATTTCTTTCTATTTCTGAAATCTCCCCGTTTGCTTTCTCTGTTTTACGAGTGGTGTATTTCACTTCCATGGCCTCCTTGTTTGTTTTCACCATGTTCTAAGTTTTGACAGTCACCAGATGGCTCCCATCATTGTTGTACCTGCCTGTCCAGGAACCATGATGAAGGTCGTCCTCCTTGCCCTGCTGCTGCTGGTGGGGGACTGGTCGCCCTGTCCTCAGCGTGCTGCCTTGGTACCAGTGGCTACGGTGGCAGAGGCTATGGCTACGGCGACGGCAGAAACACGTACAGACGTGGTGGCTACCGTAATAGTTACGGTTATGGATACCGCGATGGATACAGAGGCCGTAGATACGGAGTGGGATACGACGGATATGGCAGCGGATATGGCAGCGTACATTGACCAGCGAATAAGGCAGAATGGTGAGACAAAACAAGATCAACAAGTTTCCATTTATAAATGAAGGAATGGGTAAAGAAAAGCAGAAACAAAAATAAATTGTGAACGGAAACAAGGACAGAAACAAATATGCGTATCGCTGTGTGTGTGTGTGGTGTGTGTGTGTGTGTGTGTGTGTGTGTGTGTGTGTGTGTGTGTGTGTGTGTGTGTGTGTGTGTGTGTGTGTTGTGTGTGTGCGTGCTTTACATGCGCGCACGTATGTGCTAGTACGTGCATATGTGTGTGTACGTATGTGAACGGATACAAGAAAATAGGATATAAATGTGTGAATGCGTGTGTATGTGTGCGTGTGCATGGGTTCCTGTGCATGTTTTGCGAATGAGCTTGTATACCTTCATGCGTTGTGCCAACTGGAATGTGTGTGTGTATGTAATTGTGAGGTGGTGTTCGGGGTGCGTGCGTGCACGCGCGCGTGCGCGCGCGCGCGCGCGCGCGCGGTGTGTGTGTGTGTGTGTGTGTGTGTGTGTGTGTGTGTGTGAGAGAGAGGAGAGAGAGAGAGAGAGAGAGAGAGAGAGAGAGAGAGAGAGAGAGAGAGAGAGAGAGAGAGAAAGGGAGGGAGAGACAGACAGACAGACAGACAGGCAGACAGAAACAGAGATAGAGAGACAGAGAACAGAGAATGTGTGCATCCCGTGCGTTGTCTTCCTAAAGATTCATATTATGTGCTTACAACGTGAAACGTGTATAAGTCTACGTGTGTTTGAAGAGACATTAGATCAGGACGTGGAGGCTCGTGTGCAGGCGA
>JAFLJL010002823.1:15000-17500 GCA_018398815.1 Conus ventricosus
GGAGTAATCGGTAATGCCATACTTGTCGTAAGCTTTTTTCACATCAAAAAAGGTTGCTAGAATATTTTTTCCGTCTGCCAAACTGCTGTTTAATTTGTGTCGTAAGTTTGACTAAATGTTCAGTAGTGGAGCGACCTTTGCAAAAAGCGGCTTGATTTTTTGGAATAATGTTTTGTTTTTCACAGAATGAACTAGTCTACTTGAGACTATTTTTCCATTAACTTGCATACTGATATGTTAAGGAGATGGGTCGATAGCTATTTTTTATCAGTCCGAGGTTTTCCCTGCTTGTGTATAGGGACAACAATTGAGTGTTTCCAATAAGAGGCATTTCACCATTAGACCAGCATTTTTGTATCAAAGAATGTAAAAATTGAACTACATTTTGTGGTAAATGCTTTAAAAAATTCATAAGATATCCCATCTAGTCCAACAGACGTCTTATTTTACCCATATGTGAAATACATTCAATTACTTCATCGAGTGTATATATTTGAATTTACATAGCTTTTAACTGGGTTATCAAACTATGATCTGATATGATGTTACTTTCCTCCTCATTTTTCGTATTGGCTACTTTCAGTTGATAGTCCAGTAATTCTACTGCAATTTGCATACAAATCAGCAAATGCTTCCGCTTTTTCTTGATTACAGGGTATATCTGAACTCTCCAGTTTGATTGGGCATTGAGGTAAGTTTATCCCATTCTTCATCGTTTTCATTTTTCCCCATACCTTTTGCATATCTTTATAGTTATATACTTCATTAGCACAAATGATGACCAATACTGTCTTTTTGCTTGTGCGTTAACTCTATTTGCTTTGTTTTTTTTCTTTTTTGGATTCTAGTGTGATTAGGAATCGAATTATCCTTTAAGTAATTTTCAAATTTTATCCATTTTCAGATTTAGCCTTTCACAATCATCGTTCCACCAAACATTACCAGAATGTTTATATGATTTCTTTGTTCTGGACATAGGAATTGATTGATTAGCACACTTAGGACTGCATTAGAAAATACAGAATACAATTCATTGATATCTTATCATTGACGTCTTCAACATGAAATGTTGATAAGAGTTCTGAAAACTTGTCCCAGTTAGCATGTTTGTAATTATACTTCGGGATTTTATCTTCTGTTTGATCCTTGTTTTTTGTGCTAGAGAGTTCAAAGCTAGTAATAACAGGAATATGGTCACTATTAAGGCTATCATCTAAAGAATCCATTTACAAATTGGTGCCAGATCTGGAGAAACAAGAGTTAGATCAATAGCTGTTGCTCTATGATAAGGATTATCAGGGATTCGCGTTATTCTACCGTCATTCAGAAGATACAATGATGAATCAACAATATTCTCAATGAAACGGTTGCTAGTAATGTTTTCACAGTTCTTCCCCAAAATGGTGAATGCGCGTTAAAATCTCCTGTTATTAGTACCTTTTTTCCCTTGTCCGCTTGAAACGTACGAATCCATTCTGTATTATTATCATCTGGACCCTTTGGTAAATACACAAATATGACGGTTAATAAAGTGTTATTAAACTTAACCGTCACTGCACAAGAATGTATACCAAGTAATTCTGATGGGACTGGATTTGGGCACAGAGTGTAATTTACCCCTTCATGCACATAAATGGCAGTATTAATTTTCTCGTTAGTGTCTATCTTTTCGATGATAGAGGAAAATAGTAATTGTGTATTGGGGCAGCTTTTCTTTCTAACATTCAATGACTGAAGACTTAAAACATGATATTGGTGATGGCTAGGTGTTGTTCTAGATGTTCATAGTTTGTGTAAATTGATCTGCAGTTCCACTGAAAAACGTTGAAAACATTCACTAGAGACATATGTTTAAAGACTAAAGACAAAATGGACAGAGGTAACCCAGCAGCAGTGTCACATTAAAAGACATGGCGGCAGTAGGTGTGAGCTGACTAATAAAAGTTCCAGTCCTCCAGATTGTAGAACCGGTTGTGCCAGCTGGAGGATGCGGGCCAGGATGGTCGTGGTACCAATGGCGACGTGAAGGACGGGCAGGTCTCTTGGGGATCTCCCACAGCAAGGCCCTCGGTGTCGTCCGATGTTCCCCACCAGCAGACTGGAACCTCTCTTTGTTTAGGTGCACCTCGTCTCGAAGATGCTCCATTCTGATGTTGTTATTTTGAATAAACGAAATGTTTTTCACCTCATACAACTCAGAAGTGACTTTTGCATTAAACAGAACACGTTGATTTCGAGTTTCTTGTCTCTAACTGGAGTCCAGTTTGCTGAGTTTGTTTAGTGTGCTTTTCAGCTGCAGTTTTTAGCGTCTGCACAAACGATGTGCTGATGTCTTCTGCAGCAGAAGTCTTTAGATCGTTAATGCAGCAGTGTATTACCACTGCATCAGGTTTCTCCTCGGCATCGTCAAGTTCTTGCAGACGTTGCTCTAGTCCCTTTACCTTATAGCTTCTTTGACGTGTCGCATTCAAATCGTACGACTTTCCAAGTCTCATATCGT
>JAFLJL010002824.1:0-5000 GCA_018398815.1 Conus ventricosus
CCAGGTGACCGTGACCCCTTCCGTTTTTCACAGTCTGATCACAGCAATACGTACCCGTTTAACACGTAGGGTGGGTATGGTCGGTGTTTGTGTTCTTATGTAGACGACTTCCCCCCCCCCCCCCCCCCCCCCCCCCCCCCCCCCGCCTCATATTAAGCCCACAATAGAGGAATGCATAAAATTGATTTTGTGGTTAAGTGAAACTTCCGATGAAGTGGGTTTGATATCAGTTGGCAATATGGTGATGAAACCTTGCAGAAAACAAAGAAACAAGAAAACATAGATTTTGGGTTAAATGAAACGTCCGGTGAAGTGGGATTTGATATCAGGTGTGCAAATAGGGTGGAACCTTGCAGAAACCAAGAAAACAAAGAAACATACAACAAACCATCCTGCATGTAGACATTAACGTCTTGGATACCTTTTTTTTTTTTTTCGTTGGAGCGCCCCCCCCCCACTTCCCCAATAACTCCATATATACGACTTGAGTTTTTTCCATCTCAGGAGGCGCGCAAACCCTAACGTAAAGACTTGGGCGTGGGGGGGTGGGTGGGGGTGGGAAGGAGGGAGGAGCACGGGAGGAAGGTGAGAGGGGGGGGGGGTGTGTAAAGAGCAGGGGCGGAGGGGAGAGTTGTGGGGCAGGACGGGCTGGGGGGGGGGAGGAGGGAGGCTAAACTGGACGAGTCAGCAAAAGTGCGAAGATTTGACAGGTTTTTTTATTTCTGTTTTTTTTTTGTCTGTCGTCTCCTGGACGTAATGAACCTCACAGGTAGCAGGCGACACCAATGCCAGTCTGACCGAAGAGTTCTATGTTCTATACTGACTAACGTGACAAGTTGACCCTTTTGACGGTTTCAATGGAACAGCAGAGTTCTATAGTTCTATACTGACTAACAGTGACCCAGTTATCCCTTTGAACGTTTAATGGAACAGCAGACATTTGACCAAGCAGACCAACATTGAAATAATAATAATAATGGTGTCTTATTTAGGCTTTAATCAAACGAATTTCTCTAAGCGCCTTTACAAAGTCATACTATATTGCACCACTTATCCTATACACCATAGTACACCCTTCCAACTTCGACTAAATACATTACTATCATAAAACTAACATATCCTAATCCTACGAGTGTGACATTCACTTATTTTTAAGTTTCTCTGTAAACACTAATCCGATAACGTTCAGTCTTACTAACATTACATTATACCATTGTAATGGAGAACATTACACATACACTACATTTTGAACAGGCCCCGACGCTATGAGTTGGTTGTTCCACCTCCCCCCTCCCACCCCCCCCCCCCATTCCCCCCCCCCCCCCCCCCCCCACAGCATTGATTAATTCTGAGAAAATGGATGGGTTTTAAGTTTTTCGACTTGAAAAGAAGTCTTGAGAAACATTGACGTGTTCTTGGTTGTTTGTGCATGTGTGTGTTGTGTGGTGTGTGTGTGTGTGTGCGTGCGTGCGTGCGTGCGTGCGTGCGTGCGCGTGCGTGCGTTGCGTGCGTGCGTGCGTGGCGTGCGTGGCGTGCGTGCGTGCGTGCGTGCGTTGCGTGCGTGCGTGCCGTGCAGTGCGCGCGCGCGCGCGTGTGTGTGTGTGGGTGTGTGTGTGTGTGTGTGTGTGTGTGTGTTTGTGTGTGTGTGTGTGTGCGCCGTGTGACCGGCAGCCCGTGCCTCTCTATAACCCTCTCAGAGAGGACAGCACGGAACTCATGGATATGGCCTCTTAGCGGTCAGCTGCGCTTACAAACACGAATGGAATGGACTGTCAGTGCTTGGACAATTCACGTCACTGAGGCTGGGGCCCAAGGAGTGTTCTGATTCATATGGGGGAAGCCATGAATATCCCCCACCCCGACCCCGACTCCCCCGTCCCCCGGACTCCTCCTCGGCTGGGCTGTAATGAAAAAAGATGTGATGGAGTGTATCGCCAGCACAACGCGGGAGGCGGATCTGGGCTGGGGCCAGAGGGCCTTCATTTACACCGGTCAAGGATGTGAAAGCATGCTGGGTGCTTCAACGCGGGTAAAACGTACGCCTGTTCTGCACAAATGCGCAGGGGGAACTGTGGGGGTATGTGTCAGTCCTATTGTAGAAAGTACGGTGACTCAGGCTTCACTGTGCAACACGGCGTTCCAAACTGCATGCATATAAAACTGCCTCCCCTGGTCTGAGCAGGAGGTCGGGGTGGGGGTGTGGGGGGGGGGGGGGGGGGGAGGGGGGTGGGAGGTGGCGGGGAGAGGGTGGGGGTGGTGTACAGGGTGGGATTTGAAAGTGAGGGGTGGGTGGTGGGGTGGGGGTGGGTGCGTAGAGAGGAAGTTACGGTGGTGAGTGTGATGTGTATGTGGAGGGTGGCAGGGGGAGGTGTGTTGTGTGTGTGTGTGTTGTGTGTGTGTGTGTGTGTGTGGTGGTGTGAGTGTGTCTCATTGTGTGCGTTGTTGTATGTGTGTGGTGTGTGTGTGTGAGCGTAGTGTGTGTGTGTGTTGTGTGTGTGTGTGCTGCGTGTTGATCGGGTGTGTGTGTGCGTGAGTGCGTGGTGAGTGCGTGTGTGTGTGTGTGTGTGCTGTGTGTGTGTATATATATATTATATATATTATAATAATTAAATTATATAACAAAGCTTGTCTTGTATGTCTTAGGATTGAGATATTAGGGGGAGATAGCATGCATACCTGCAGTGGTAGAGGATTTGCCTAAACAACTGTATGTGCTTGAGTGGTGTGGATGGGGAAAAATAAATTAATGCTTCTCAAAATTGAGCCTTCAGCAAGTTTATATTTTCCCAAGGGGGAGAAGACTTCCTCCAATAGGGAGGGAACTCACTAGCATATACTCCTGGTCACTATACCGATTTTCGAAACTTGTGGTTTCTCCTCAGTGACGCGGAAAGTGGTAATTTGAATCCTCTGCCTTTTATGTTTAAGAAGAATGCAATCCCAGAAAAGGCTGGTTGTGCAATACTGTTAGTATGTTTGTTGAGTTTCAAAAAACACCAAAGGTGCCATTGAGACAAATAGAAAATCTTTGAAAGAGCAAAACAAGCTACATTGTCTTGGGAAAAGTAGCAAATATAAAAGGATATCCTCTAAGAACAAGTGCTTATTTTTTCCCCATTCCACCCCTCAAGCACATTACTGTTAAGTTAGGAGAATCATCACACTGCGGGTATGAATGCGAATTCCCCCTTTTTCTTCATCTAGACATTTAAGAGCAGCTTTGTTATAATTTTATATTTCTTTCAGGTCATTGCAACACAAGCTGCTCTGTAAGTTGCTGAACGGTGCTCGGTACTTATCCTTGGAATTTATAGTTTGTTGTATTTAGTCCCTTGCGGATTAATTCCAAGAACTGGCCCTTCAGTACTTGTGTCTTTGAGGATATCTTTTTTATTTTCTACTTTTTCACAAAGAAAAATGTAGATTGTTTTGCTCTTTCATGATTTCTTTTGCTTCTCCAGATGGCACCTTTGGTGGTTTTGATAAACTATAACAAAAATATACAGTATGCACACCAGCCTTTTCTGGGATTTGCATTCTTCTTAAACTGAAAGGCAGAGGAGTAAATTACACATTTCGCCCGGTCACTGAGAGAAACACAAAGTTTCGAAATATTAGTATTATGACTTGTTGTTATATGTTAGTGAGTGTCCCTCCCTATTGGAGGATGTCTTCCCCTTGGAAAAATATAAACTGATGAAGGGCTCATTTTGAGAGCATTTATTTTATTTTTTTCCCCATCCACCCACTCAAGCACCTACTGTTAGATAGGCAGAACATTTACCACTGCAGGTATGAATGCGTATTCCCCCTATTTCTTCCATCTAGACATAAGAGCAAGGCTTTTGTTTAATATTTAATAATTTCTTGCAAGTCATCTGGCAACACATCTGCTCGTAAGTTGCTGGAACGGTGCTCGGTAATTATCTTGGAATTTATTAGTTTGTTGTATTTTTAGTCCCTGCGGATTCATTCCAAGATCAATGGCCTCAGCTCTTGTGTCTTAGAGGATCTCTTTTTATATATTTGCTACTTTTCACAAGATAATTGTAGCTTGTTTTGCTCTTTCTTGATTTTCTTTTTGCTTTCCGATGGCACCTTTGGTGGGTTTTTTTGAAAATCAACAAACATACTACAGTATTGCCACACCAGCCTTTTCTGGGATTGCTTCACTTCTTAAAAATGAAAAGGCAGAGGAAAGTAAATTACCTCTTTCGCGGTCACTGAGGGAGAATCCACCCAAAGTTTCGAAATATCGGTATATGACCAGGAGTTATATGTTAGTGAGGTTTGCCTCCCTATTGGAGGATGTCTCTCACCCTTGGAAAAATATAAACTTGGCTGAAGGCTCATTTTGAGAAGCATTTATTTTATTTTTTCCCCATCCTCCACTCAGCACATACTGTTAGTTTGGACAAGAATCATCTCCTCCTGCAGGTATGAATGCGTTTCTACTCCCCTATTTCTTCATCTAAGACATAAGAGCAAGCTTTGTTTTATAAATTTAATATTTCTTGCAGTATTGCAACACCAAGCGCTCTGTAAGTGCTGGAACGGTGCTCGGTACGTATCCTTGGAATTGATTAGTTTGTTGTATTTTAGTCCTCTTGCGGTATTCATTCAAGAACTGGGCCCTCAGCACTTGAGTCTTAGGGATATCTTTTTATATTTTCTATTTTCACAGAAATGTAGCTTGTTTTTGCTCTTTCTTGATTTGCTTTTGCTTTCAGATGGCACCTTGGTGGTTTTTTGTAATCTAACAAACATACTACAGTATTGCACACCAGCCTTTTCTGGATTAGATTTCTTCTTAAAACTGAAAAGGCAGAGGAGTCAATTACCACTTTTCCGCGGTCACTGAGGGAGAAACCACCAAGTTCGAAATATCGGTATATGACAGGTGTTATATGTTTGTGAGTTTCCCTCCCTAGTGGAGGATGTCTCTACCCCTCTGAAAATTGAAATTGTGAAGGGCTCATTTTGAGAAGCATTTTATTTAT
>JAFLJL010002824.1:22500-27500 GCA_018398815.1 Conus ventricosus
CTCCTGTTCTATGGTCATCAAACACTGAGCCATCTGTAAAAATTTGGAGATGGTCCTTTATTGATTTTCCAAATGAGAATTTACATAATATTTTAAGAGATATGGTGGATCGTTTTTGTTCAGTTCATTATAGTTTGTGTCATAATTTGCTTTGGTTTGTTCCATTTGGGATGGGTGGAATGGATGAGTTGACAGCTATTTTACTTTGGTTAATGTTGGTTTTTTTAAGAAGAGTAGATGTGTATGACTGAATAGATTTAGCTGATTTTATGTCTTTTGCTCTTTTTAGGCAAAATCTGTCTCTGAATTGAGAGATACTTCATTTGTACAGAAACTTTTCTGTGAAAGGTTCTTTAAAAACAAATTTAGAGGCGGACACTTTTCGAAATTCATTCAAAGGTAAGATTCCAATTTCATTATAAGTCCAATGTTACATGCATGTGTGGGAACTCCAGAGCAAGTTTATATGCTTTGCAGTCTACACTTTGTAACTTACTAAGTAGATGTTGTGGAGCACTAAAGAAAACTTCTTGAGCATAAATCAATCTAGAGCGCACAAGAGCCGAAGATAGGAGTGTTAAACTCTCTTTATCTTGTCCCCATTTTTGTTTACTTATGATCTTTAGAAAGTTTAAACTTTTTCTTGCTTTATTCAAAATATATTCAATATGTTGGTTCCATGAGAGTTTTGATGTTAAACATACTCCTAGGAATTTAACAGATTTGACGTATTGTAAGACTGACCCATTCAGGTAAATTGGGAAGTTTCTCTGGGTCACATCCAGAGTTAAAAGCATTAGATTTTGTTTTTTCTGCCGAGAGTGTCAATCCATTTTCATGTAAGAAACTACTGATTTTTTTTTAATTCATGTTGATATTGATCTTTATGTAATTTAAGAATCTTAATGGGGTTTTTCTTTTCATAGTGACTTTCATCCACAGACATATGTCGTCAGCAAATTGTACTAAAACTATGTCTTTGGATAAGCCTTTTGTTATATCTGCAATTAGGATATTAAATAAAATTGGAGATAATACTGATCCTTGTGGAAGACCCATTTCCAGTGTTTTTTAGTGTTGGAATATGTATGCTCTATTCTTGTTTGAATTATTCTACTTTTAAGGAAAGCTTTGACATAGTTTATACATGGTTCCATTTACTCCAATAGTTTTAAGTTTATACAAAAGTCGTTCATGCATACTTGTTCGTACGCTTTCCTTATGTCAAAGAACGTTGCCAGGATGTTTTTTCGTCTTGCGAACTGTTGTTTAACATTGTGTTGTGAGTTTTACTAGATGTTCTGTTGCTGATCTGCCTTTCTGAAAACCAGCTTGATTTATAGGGATAATTTGATGTTTGTTACAAAAGTAAAGTAATCTGTTTAGGACAATTCTTTCCATTAGTTTACATGCGTGCGACGTCAGGGCAATTGGGGCGGTAGCTGTTTATGTTACTTCGAGGTTTTCCTTGTCTATGTATAGGAACTATGATAGAACGCTTCCATAATGAGGGCAAAATTGCCGTCTTCCCCGCATTTTTGAATGAATACTGAGATAAAGCGTTTTACATTAGGTGGGACATGACGTAACATTTCATTAAGAGATACCGTCTAAACCCACTGATGTTTTTTTGGTGCCCAGATTAGCAAGACATTCTTCTATTTCTTGAATTGTTATGGGGGCATTCAGATAGTGGTTTTATTACAGGGTCTGGATCGTTGTAGACGAACTTTCTTCTTCTTGCTCTCTGTGGGAGTCTATTTTCTGTTGATAAAACTATCTATACTGCCATTTTTGGCGAATATGTCAACAAAAGCTTCGGCCTTTTCTAGATTACAAGGGAAATCAGAGTTTGGGAGCTTGACAGGACATTTTGGCAAGTTTACTCCATCTTTCATTGTTCTTAACTTTTCCCATTACTTTTTGGGCATCTTTATGATTTGATATTTCATTCTTACAAAAGTTAGACCAATATTGCTGTTTTGCTTGTGCTGTGATGTGATTAAAAATGATTTTTTGCTCTTTTTTTCTCAAGAAGCTTTTGAGCGCGCTCTTCTCCTTTGCTTCGTAAATATTCTCTCAGTTTGATGTTTTTCTCCTTTTTCCCTTTTTTACATGTCTCATTCCCCCAAGCATTACCTGCGCGCTTTTTTGAACTTGATTTGACAGGTTTTATCATAGGTATTGATTGATTCGCAGCAGATAGCATTAGCATTCTGAAACTGATCGTATAGGTCATCAATAGATTGAGTATCAAGTTCTTTTGTGTCAACATAGAATGTTTTTAGTGATTCTGTAAATTTACCCCAGTTAGCTAATTTATAATTATATTTTGGGACTTTTTCCATTGTTAAATCTGTTGGTTCAGGCCTAGAAGGTTTCAAAGGTAGTAATGATAGCAATATGATCACTATTGAGTGTGTCATCGAGGTTTGCCAATCAACAGAGTGGCGCTAGATCTGGAGATACTAAAGTTAGATCTATTGCACTTGGCTTGTGCTTTGGGTTGTCAGGAATTCGTGTTATTCTCCGTCATTCAAAAGATATAAAACGAGTCGACTAGATTTTCTATAAAACGGTTACTAGTAATCGACTGACAATTCTTTTCCCAAAACGGGGAATGAGCATTAAAATCTCCAGTTATAAGATATCTATTGCTTTTATCTGGTCTTGTATGTAATGATCGTAACCATTCAGAATTAAACTCGTTAGGTCCCCGTGGTAGATAGACTGACACAACAGTTAACACGATGTTAGTATTGACCTGAATCCTGACTGCGCAGGAATAGGAGTCAGGTGTTGTCTGGTGGAACGGGACTTGCGCGGGGGTGTAGTTCTCTCCTTCCTTGATTGTAAATGGTACGTTGATTTTTTCATCTGTGTTACCCTGTTGAACAATTGGGGGAAAATAAATAACCAGAAAGTTTAGGTAATTTGTTTCTATGTGTGTTTAGGATTGTAAGGCCAATACATTGTAGTTTTTCTTCTGCAAGCTTTTGTACTAATTGGTCAAGGGAGGTTATAATAGATCGACAGTTCCACTGAAATACTTAAAGGATCCGTATTTGAACATTAGAAAATTTCACGTATCAACAGAACTTATTTGTAAGCTAGTGCAAACATATTGAGATTAGTAAATAACAATAATATATCAATGAATGACTGTGTCAATGGAAAATGGGAATGATGATTTTATACTGCAGTTCAAATATTAAACGAGAAGTTGCGTTCTAGTCACAAGTGGTGCTGGTGTTTTGCAAAGTTCCACTTTCACCAGTCGCCCAGCATGCTGAACCTGTTGCTCCAGGGGCCCAGGTTGTAGAGCAGAGGATCCGGGTGGGCTGGTAGTACCAGGATGGCTGGTACCCTGATCGTCCGGTCTCCTGGGTCGGCTCCACAGCAGGTCTCTCACGTGACGCCCGATGTTCCTAGCCCGGACGCTGGCACCACTGTTGGTGGGGTTTGGGGGCCGTCACGGAGATGCCAGGAGCTCGTGCGCAGGTTATTATGGCTGATCAGGCTGATGTCGCTGTCTTCATTCAGCTCAGATGTCAGGAGGGCGTTGAACAGATCACTCTTGATGTTAAGTTGAGTGTCTGTGACTGGAGCTATTTTGCTGACGATTATTTTGAGACCAGGATTTTCTTTCTTTAATGCCTCTGATACACGCACCAGATCTTTACTGCAGTCCGTGGGAGATGTTGACTTTAAATCATTCACTCCGCAGTGAATCAGTAGCGCGTCGTGTTTTTGATAATGCTGATTTAAATGTTTGTTGTATATCCTGATTTTTAACGTTTTCCGAGATTCTGCTTGAAATCCAAAGGAATCTCCCAAGTCTCTTGTCATTGACTTTGTTTGTCACGGAATCGTGTATGAAAAGCAGACTTGGCAGACCAGACTCAGTTCTTTCGTCATTCTTTTTTCCTCTAGGCGCAGAATCCTGACGTTTTGCTGTCTCCTTGACGTAATGTTTTTTTGCGTCACTTTGTTGTTTTTGCTGTGTTCTATTTGTCATTGTATGGTCGTTTCCTTTGACTTGAGGCTTGTTTGTCGGTCTTTTTTGTTGAAGGCCCCTTCTGCTGCTCCGCGGGCGATGGTACTGGCCCCGAGCTGACTGCTTCAGCATATGATGTATAAAACTGGCTGTTCGGCAGTCTGAATGGCAACGCTGATCATCGTCGTCATTTTGTTGTTCTTTACAATCAGGTCATTTTTTTCATTTTGATTTTGTATCGTTTTCTCTAAGTTGCCAATTCGATAGCATAGCGTTTCTATTAAGTTTTCATGTCCAGATAGTACGTACCAAGCTTTCGCTTGACCGGTTAGCAGGCCCGTGACCGGCAGATCCAAGCGTTCCACAGGTTGTTTGGTCCAGGGTAACAAAACGGTCCTCAGCTCTCGGTTTTCGTTCTCTCTTTTTCTTGGCTGATTTGTTTTTTCCTTGATCGCTGTTGTCCAAAATCAGGGTGGTCAACGCTGAAGGACTTCGCGCCCAGGGTCTTGTTTTGGAGAACCTGGTCATTTTAAGGAACTTTGGCAAAAAAGTCAGCAAGCGTGTTGTTTAGCTGTTGACCGTAGCCGCCATCTTGTGTGTCTTGTGTGTGTGTGTGTGTGTGCTCTCTCTCTTTCTTTCGTTCCTTTTTCCTTTTTCCTTCTTTTTTCTTCTTAATCTTTCCCCCTGCTTCACCCAGAACATTCTTTGACCATCTCTTCTCTCTTTGTATTTTCTCTATGCGCAGTTAAATAAACAGAGGGATGGAGAGGCTGGTAGGGGGAAGGAGTGGGGGGGGGGGGGGGGGGGGGGGGGGGGGGGGGGTGGGGGGAGAAAGGGGGCTCATCGAACAAATGAACTTGCTGGCTTTACGTACATGCAAGTGGAAGGCCAGCGGTTATGGGAGCGGTTCGAGAGAGAGATTAGTAAAAAAAATAAAAATAAAAAAAAAGGAACAGGGGAGACAAAAAAAAAAGAAAGGGAGGTGATGTGTCGTGAGTAATAC
>JAFLJL010002824.1:32500-45000 GCA_018398815.1 Conus ventricosus
CTCTTGTAAAAACCCCAACGAACTGCTCTCAGTGGGAAAACATGCCCATTTCTGCAAATTTGTTTCCGCCTACTCTGCTTTTTTGGAAGAAGAATTCATCAGGTCAGTCAGGAGGCTCGACTTATCAAGCTGTTTTTGGGTGTAAGCCAGCCCCTCTGCAAGTTTCAGAAGAAATTTTCTAAAAAAAAAAAGAAATAGTTTTATCCTCCAGAGGCAGGGGCAAACAAATTACAAGTAAAACACGACGCGTTTTTACCTCTTAGGGTTTTCCTTCAGGCAAGTAAACAGCAGGAGGAAATGAAAAGGAAAACGAAGATAAAGAAAAGGAAGAACGAAGGATAAGAAAAGGGGAAAACGAAGGGTAAGAAAAGGGAAAACGAAGGATAATGAAAAGGGGAACGAAGGATAATGAAAAAGGAAGAACGAAAAATGAAAAGGAAGAACAAGGAAAAAGAAAAGGAAGAACGAGCAATCATTTTCTTCTCAACCGGGGCCCAGGATGGGCGTTGAATGATTAGAACAATTAAAAATCAAGTCAGTCAGTACCATGAATTGTTAATTGAATGATTTAGTAGAATTAAAAATCAAGTCAGTCAGTACCATGAATTGTTAATTGAATGATTAGTAGAATTAAAAATCAAGTCAGTCAGTACCATGAATTGTTAATTGAATGATTAGAAGACTTAAAAATCAAGTCAGTCAGTACCATGGATTGTTAATTGAATGATTAGAAGAATTCAAAATCAAGTCAGTCAGTACCATGGATTGTTAATTGAATGATTAGAAGAATTAAAAATCAAATCAGTCAGTACCATGGATTGTTAATTGAATGATTTAGTAGAATTAAAAATTAAGTCAGTCAGTATCATTAATTGTTAATTGAATGATTTAGTAGAAATAAAAATCAAGTCAGTCAGTACCATGAATTGTTAACTGAATGATTTAGTAGAATTAAAAATCAAGTCAGTCAGTACCATGAATTATTAATTGAATGATTTAGTAGAATTAAAAATCAAGTCAGTCAGTATCATGAATTGTTAATTGAATGATTTAGTAGAATTAAAAATTAAGTCAGTCAGTACCATGAATTGTTAATCATCAGGTCTGTCTCAGGATGTACGCCAGCCGAGTGTTTGTGTCACCGTCTCTACGTCCAGTGTTAGACTAGAACTTATGAAGGTGTGTGCATCACATGTTTCCGTTGATTGATCGTCCATTTCGCCTCATGGTGTATTCGCTCCCAAGCTGGACCAGCTTTGGTCAACGAAACCTTCGTGCATATGGACTCACCTTTGGTCCACGAAACCTTCGTGCATATGGACTCACCTTTGGTCCACGAAACCTTCGTGCATATGGACTCACCTTTGGTCAACGAAACCTTCGTGCATATGGACTCACCTTTGGTCAACGAAACCTTCGTGCCTATCACCCGGTCTTCTGTGTTGTCATGTGGTCGGCTTGCTTCTGAATGTCTACGTTGGTTATGCCCTCCATCTACTCGACAATGTCTTCCAACCTCTAGTGCTGGGGCAGTTTGGCAGAGGTACAAGACACGATCAGGGTTGTATACATTCCCTTTCTGTGAGTTCTGATCATTTACAAACAAACTCGATGTTAGGAAATCTTGAATGAGGAGGGTGACAGTATTCCCGTATAAAGTGTATGCTGCTGTAACAGCATTCCCGTATAAAGTGTATGATGCTGTAACAGTATTCCCGTATAAAGTGTATGCTGCTGTTCAAACTCCGTCCAAACCTGAAACAGTTTTTATGATGTTCCCGAGGCGCCGTGAAGAAGAAACAGTCTGGTGCCGTTTGTACTCAGGCCACTCCTTTTACACCCATTGTTATCTTTTAACAGGTGAAGAAGCTCCGTGGTGCATCCCACGTCATGTACCACTCACAGTGAAACATATCCTTTTAGAGCGCGCGCGCGCGCGCGTGCGCGCGCGCGCGCGTGTGTGTGTGTATGTGTGTGTGTGTGTGTGTGTGTGTGTGTGTTGGTGTGTGTGTTGGTGTGTGTGTGTGTGTGCGTACGTGCGTGCGTGCGTGTGTGTGTATGTGTGTGTGTGTATGTGTGTGTGTGTGTGTGTGTGTGTGTGTGCGCGCGCGCGCGTGTGTGTGTGCGCACGTGATTGTGTGTGTGTGTGTGTGTGTGTGTGTGTGTGTGTGTGTGTGTGTGTGTGTGCGCGCGCGCGCGCGCGAGCACGTGATTGTGTGTGTGTGTGGTGTGTGTGGTGTGTGTGTGTGTGTGTGTGTGTGTGTGTGTGTGTGCGCTTGCTTGCTTGCTTGCTTGCTTGCTTGCTTCCCGTGCAAAACTCAAACGTCAGATATGGGATTTTTTTTCTTAGTCAAGCGCTAGATCAGTGAGCAGTACATGCAGTACATGTAGAACAAGGTAAATGACCGTCCGGGGGGGGGGGGGGAGGGGGGGGGGAAGGGGGGAGGGGAGAGGTAGGGGGAGGGGGGACCCGACGAAGATGGCCATTAAACCACAACCAGCCCATTTCACCATTCATGTCAAACATCTGGCTGGAAGCGGTTTCTCCTTTCCACCACCACCAAACCGTCCGGAATGCCCCAAAACAAACATGATAACAGTTCTTCATAACACACCGGATAATAGATGATACGGACGATAATCATCCAACTGCTTGCTCCAACCGGAACACAAAGGATAAGTGATGTGAATGCACCTTTCACTGCTCTCTCTCCCCCCCCCCTCCCCCCCCCCCCCCCCCCCCCCATCCCTCCCCTCGCCTCTTCTTCCTCTTTCTCAGTCAGTCGCCGGCGTTCGCGTGCACATTGAACGCGTCCACCCCGCCATCACGCACGCATGCGTTACTGATTAAAAGATATCAATAAAGATAAAAGATAGATTTACAGGGGAAATGAAAAGGTAGGGGAAGAGGGGAGGTGGGGGGAGGGGGGAGGTGTGGGGGGGAGAGGGGGTGTAACCAAAAGAGGTCATGTGGGTGCGATTTGTGCACCGTATTGAACGCATTCCCCGCTGCAATGACACGAGATACTGCAACTATAAACTGCCCTGAGGGTATGGTAGGGTAGGGTGAGTTAGGGTGGGGTGGGGTGGGGGAAAAGATGGCAGTCTGTAGCTTGTCTGTCAGTAAGGATGTTCTGGTGATGGGAGAGGAGGGAAGGAGGAGTGGGAAGGGGTGAGAGGGTGAGGGGGGAGGGGGGAGGTTGAAGAATGTGTGCAAAGTAACAAAGAGATGATGATTGCTGATATTGTTTGGTCACGGCATTGCAGACGTCTGAACGCAGCGCTGGCAACGCAGAGTGCGTGTCGTCTGTCGAGTGTGTTTGTCAGAACCCCCACCCCTCCCCATCCTTCGCCCCCCAGTGTGTTTGGTCAGAACCCCCACCCCCACCCCCACCCCACCCAGTGTGTTGGTCAGAACCCTCCCCCCACCCCCCACCCTCCACCCCCGCCACCCCAGTGTGTTTGGTCAGACCCCCACCCCATCCTCCCTGACAATTTTTTATCTTCTTTTTCTATTTGTGTTCCCTTTTCCTATCTTAAATTACATCCCCCCCCCCCCCCCCCCCCCCTTCTTGTAAAATTCCTTTCCTGTGCCCCCCTCCCCCTCCCCACCTTTCCCCACACGTTTTCATATTATGTTGTCCCTTTCTGTCTCACTTTTTAGTTTATCAATCCTCAACTCCCTTTTTCAACCTTGTGTCATGTATGATGTTGTCCTTTCTTCAAACATCTTTTTCTGTTTTGTACAGTTTTTTCCTGTCTTCTGTTCCTGTTTCCCTGTCTTGTACAGTGTTTTCCTGTCTTCTGTTCCTGTTTCCCTGTCTTGTACAGTGTTTTCCTGTCTTCTGTTCCTGTTCCCTGTCTTGTACAGTGTTTTTCCTGTCTTCTGTTCCTGTTCCCTGTCTTGTACAGTGTTTTTTTTTTTTTCCTATCTCATGTTTTCTTTTTATACCCAGTCCTTCTGTATCTTGTACTACTACCTTTTCCCTATTTTGTATGTCCTTTACCCATGTTTTTTTTTTCATCATGTACAACGTTTTCTTATGTTGGATTTCCTTTGGTCCCCCCCCCCCCCCCCCCCCCCACACATTTCCGAGTCTTATCTTGCACTGTTCTTATACTGTCTTTCCATGTTGTGTATTTCTTTGTCTAACTGCTATTACTTTTTCCTGTTTTGTATTTGCGCGCATGGTGTTGTGTCCGTTGTTGTGCGACAGTGTGTGTGGGGTGTGTGCGTGGCGTGCGTGCGTGCGTGTGTGTGTGTGTGTGTGTGGTGTGTGTGTGTGTGTGTGTGTGTGTGTGTGTGTGTGTGTGTGCGTGGGTGGGTGTTAAATGCATAGTACTTTTTTGCAATTCTCATCTTCTTATTGGTTTCATTTCTGTTTTCTTTAACCCTTTATGTATTTGTAAGCGCTTTTAAGGCTTACGATCCAAGATGTAGCGCCATAAATAATCATTATGATGATGATTATTATCATATTTCTGTTTTCCATACGTTTTCCCCTTTCTATCATGTATTATCATTTCCTGTCTTTGTGTTTTCCCCCGTGTTTTCCTACTCCATTTTATACTACCTTTTCCTATTTTATACTACCTTTTCCTATTTTGTACTACCTTTTCCTATTTTATACTACCTTTTCCTATTTTGTACTACCTTTTCCTGTTTTAATATTCATTTCCCTTCCTTATCTTATTCCATCCTGCATTATCTTTTCCCCTCTTGTATCACTTTTCCCTATCTCGTTACTGTCTGTTCCTATCTCGTTACTGTCTTTCCCTGTCTCGTTACTGTCTTTTCCTGTCTCGTTACTGTCTTTCCCTTTCTCGTTACTGTCTTTTCCTATCTCGTTACTGTCTTTTCCTATCTCGTTACTGTCATTTCCTGTCTCGTTACTGTCTATTCCTGTCTCGTTACTGTCTTTCCCTGTCTCGTTACTCTCTTTTCCTATCTCGTTACTGTCTTTCCCTGTCTCGTTACTCTCTTTTCCTATCTCGTTACTGTCTTTCCCTATCTCGTTACTGTCTTTTCCTGTCTCGTTACTGTCTTTTCCTGTCTCGTTACTGTCTTTCCCTGTCTCGTTACTGTCTTTTCCTATCTCGTTACTGTCTTTCCCTTTCTCGTTACTGTCTTTTCCCATCTCGTTACTGTCTTTCCCTGTCTCGTTACTGTCTTTTCCTATCTCGTTACTGTCTTTGCCTGTCTCGTTACTGTCTTTTCCTATCTCGTTACTGTCTTTCCCTGTCTCGTTACTGTCATTTCCTGTCTCGTTACTGTCTTTTCCTGTCTCGTTACTGTCTTTTCCTATCTCGTTACTGTCTTTCCCTGTCTCGTTACTGTCTTTTCCTATCTCGTTACTGTCAATCCCTATCTCGTTACTGTCTTTTCCTATCTCGTTACTGTCTTTTCCTGTCTCGTTACTGTCTTTTCCTATCTCGTTACTGTCTTTCCCTGTCTCGTTACTGTCTCTTCCTATCTCGTTACTGTCTTTCCCTGTCTCGTTACTGTCTTTTCCTATCTCGTTACTGTCTTTCCCTATCTCGTTACCGTCTTTTCCTATCTCGTTATGTCTTTTCCTATCTCGTTACTGTCTTTTCCCATCTCGTTACTGTCTTTTCCTATCTCGTTACTGTCTTTTCCTATCTCGTTACTGTCTTTCCCTATCTCGTTACTGTCTTTCCCTATCTCGTTACTGTCTTTCACTATCTCGTTATTGTCTTTTCCCCATCTTGTTACTGTCTTTTCCGAATTCGTTACTGTCTTTTTCCGATCTCGTTACTGTCTTTCCTATCTCGTTACTGTCTTTCCCTATCTCGTTACTGTCTTTCCCTATCTCGTTTCTGTCTTTCACTATCTCGTTATTGTCTTTCACTATCTCGTTACTGTCTTTTCCTATCTCGTTACTGTCTTTCCCTGTCTCGTTACTGTCTTTTCCTATCTCGTTACTGTCTTTCCCTGTCTCGTTACTGTCTTTTCCTATCTCGTTACTGTCTTTCCCTGTCTCGTTACTGTCTTTTCCTATCTCGTTACTGTCTTTCCCTGTCTCGTTACTGTCTTTTCCTATCTCCTTACTGTCTTTTCCTGTCTCGTTACTGTCTTTTCCTATCTCGTTACTGTCTTTCCCTGTCTCGTTACTGTCTTTTCCTATCTCGTTACTGTCTTTCCCTTTCTCGTTACTGTCTTTTCCTATCTCGTTACTGTCTTTTCCCTGTCTCGTTACTGTCTTTTCCTGTCTCGTTACTGTCTTTCCCTGTCTCGTTACTGTCTTTCCTATCTCGTTACTGTCTTTCCCTATCTCGTTACAGTTTTTTTCCTATCTCGTTACTGTCTTTTCCTGTCTCGTTACTGTCTTTTCCTATCTCGTTACTGTCTTTCCCTGTCTCGTTACTGTCTTTTCCTATCTCGTTACTGTCTTTCCCTGTCTCTTTTACTGTCTTTTCATATCTCGTTACTGTCTTTCCCTATCTCGTTACTGTCTTTTCCTATCTCGTTATGTCTTTTCCTATCTCGTTACTGTCTTTTCCCATCTCGTTACTGTCTTTTCCTATCTCGTTACTGTCTTTCCCGATCTCGTTACTGTGTTTCCCTATCTCGTTACTGTCTTTCCCTATCTCGTTACTGTCTTTCACTATCTCGTTATTGTCTTTTCCCCATCTCGTTACTGTCTTTTCCGAATTCGTTACTGTCTTTTCCGATCTCGTTACTGTCTTTTCCTATCTCGTTACTGTCTTTTCCTATCTCGTTACTGTCTTTTCCTATCTCGTAACTGTCTTTCCCTATCTCGTTACTGTCTTTCCCTATCTCGTTACTGTCTTTCACTATCTCGTTATTGTCTTTCACTATCTCGTTACTGTCTTTCCCTATCTCGTTACTGTCTTTTCCCATCTCGTTACTGTCTTTTCCTATCTCGTTACTGTCTTTCCCTATCTCGTTACTGTCTTTTCCTGTCTCGTTACTGTCTTTCCCTATCTCGTTACTGCCTTTTCCTATCTCGTTACTATCTTTCCCTATCTCGTTACTGTCTTTCCCTATCTCGTTACTGTCTTTTCCTATCTCGTTACTGTCTTTCCCGATCTCGTTACTGTCTTTTCCTATCTCGTTACTGTCTTTTCCTATCTCGCTACTGTCTTTCACTATCTTGTTACTGTCTTTCACTATCTTGTTACTGTCTTTCACTATCTCGTTACTGTCTTTCACTATCTCGCTACTGTCTTTCACTATCTCGCTACTGTCTTTCACTATCTCGCTACTGTCTTCACTATCTTGTTACTGTCTTTCACTATCTTGTTACTGTCTTTCACTATCTCGCTACTGTCTTTCACTATCTTGTTACTGTCTTTCCCTGTCTCGCTACTGTCTTTCCCTATCTTGTATTTCTTTCCCCTTTTTTGCATTGCTATTTCCTAATACACCTTACTTGTGCACAATATTTTAAATGACACCTCCCCCCTCCCTCTCTCTCTCTCTCTCTCTCTCTCTCTCTCTCTCTCTCTCTCTCTCTCTCTCTCTCATTTTCTTACATAAAGCGTTTAAGTTACGATCAGTTTTGGTATCTTTATATATTAATTTTGAACAGTTGGAAATACTACAGCTTGGAATAATTATTCAGCTGAAACCCCTTTTGATGAGGGGTAATGGCCTATTAAAGAATGAAATATCCGAATCCGAATCCCCCCCCCCCTCTCTTCTCCCCTCTCTCTCTCTCTCTCTCTCCTCTCTCTCTCTCTCTCTCTCTCTCTCTCTCCCCCCCCCCCCTAATTCTCTTATCGCCCTTTTCATCCTCCTCCTCCTCACTCTCTTTCATTCCTTCCCTCACTCTCTGGCCCCTTTTTCTTCTTCTTCTTCCTTCACCCTCTCTTTCTTCCGACTGCCCTCTCTTCCCCTTCTCATGTGCCTGCTGCTTTATCACTTTTGGCTGTGGAAACCTTTTAGGATTTGTTTTTCCGCCTGAAGTCATTACTGTCAGATGTACAAGCTATCATGCAGCCGGTTTTTTTTTCCCTTGATTCTTCTCTTCTACACACCCATTCACACTCACACTCACACATGTGAATCCACACACACACACACACACACGCGCGCGCGCGCGCGTGTCTCACGCATACACGCACGCACGCACGCGCACTCACACACACACACACACACACACACACACACACACACCACACACACACACACACACGCACGCACGCACGCACGCACGCTCACACGCGCTCACGCACGCACGCGCACGCACGCACGCACGCACGCACGCACGCACGCACGCACACACACACACACACACACACACACACACACGCATTCTGCCATGCAGATACACGCAATTCCAGTGAGTGTTGGGATGATCGGACGGGGGGCGGGGGGGGGGGGGGGGGGGGGGGGGGGGGGGGTGGGGTGGGGGGTTCGCAGGAAAAAGAGAGGAGGGGGGCGCGAGAAAAAAAAAGGGCAATGTAAATCATACTCTGCCTGCTCCCCTCCCCCATCCCCCACAACCCATCCCCTACCTCCCCTCCCCACCCCCCCTCCCCATTCACCCCTACCACACACACGTTTTTTTATTTATTTATTTTTTTTCTTTTCTTTTTTGGAGACATTAATTTTTGCGTATGTTCAAGTCCAATCTAGCGTCACATGCACTCAGCAAACTATGTTTCTATCTATTGTGAAAGTGAAGCGCGTCCACTTCTGTCTCTCTTTGTTTCTGTCTGTCTGTCTCCTCTCTTTCTCTCTGTCTCTTTTTCTCTGTCTGACTGTCTGTCGTCTGTCTGTCTGTCTGTCTCTCTCTCTCTCTCTCTCTCTCTCACCTCTCTCTCTCTCTCTCTCTCTCTCTCTCTCTCACCACACACACACACACTCTGTCTCTCTCTCTCTCTCTCTCTCTCTCTCTCTCTCTCTCTCTCATCTTTTCTCTCTCTCTCTCTCTTGTTTTATGAACAGTAAAATCGTGATGCAATGTGTGAGAAATATGGTCTAGTTGATATTCTCATTTATTCATCACTGTTTTATTGTTGTTGTTGCTGCGCCGTATTGCTCGTATAGAATTTCAAGCGCACTTTTTCTAATCAAAACAGACACATGTTTCCTCTATGGACCACGCGTGTACATGTCCTCTTTCTTTTTTTCTTTCTTTCTTTTTTTTTTTTTCTTTTCTTTCACTTCGGCTTTTACCTTCGTCTTATTTCTTTTCCCCCACCCCCTCCCAACCTATCCCTTTGTCCCCTCCCCCCTCCCTTTCACTCCCCCTATCATTAAATCAGTTTTGTTTATTACGTTAGTTTGTTCGTATGGGTTTCTGACATATTGGTCTGTGGTGTCTTTTTCTCCCCCACCCTCTCTGTCTGTCTGTCTGTCTGCCTGTCTGTCTGTCTGTCTTTGTCTCTGTCTGTCTGTCTGTCTGTCTGTCTGTCTGTCTGTCTGTCTGTCTGTCTGTCTCTCTCTCTCTCTCTCTCTCTCTCTCTCTCTCTCTCTCTCTCTCTCTCTCTCTCTCTCTCTCTCTGGCCTGTCTTCACTTCTGAACTTCACTGTTTCTCACAAAGGGCACACACTAATGTACATATCTCTGTGATTGACCTATATCGCCATGCACACACACTAATGTACATATCTCTGTGATTGACCTATATCTCCATGCACACACACTAATGTACATATCTCTGTGATTGACCTATATCGCCATGCACACACACTAATGTACATATCTCTGTGATTGACCTATATCTCCATGCACACACACTAATGTACATATCTCTGTGATTCACCTATATCGCCATGCACACACACACTAATGTAGATATCTCTGTGATTGACCTATATCGCCATGCCACACACTAATGTACATATCTCTGTGATTGACCTATATCGCCATGCACACACACTAATGTACATATCTCTGTGATTGACCTATATCGCCATGCACACACGCTAATGTACATATCTCTGTGAATTTTCCTCTATCGCCATGCACACACACACTAATGTACACATCTCTGTGATTGACCTGTATCTCCATGCACACACACTAATGTACATATCTCTTTGATTGACCTATATCTCCATGCACACACACTAATGTACATATCTCTGTGATTGACCCTATCGCCATGCACACACACTAATGTACATATCTCTGTGATTGACCTATATCTCCATGCACACACAAACTAATGTACATATCTCTGTGATTGACCTATATCGCCATGCACACACACTAATGTACATATCTCTGTGATTGACCTATATCGCCATGCACACACACTAATGTACATATCTTTGTGATGGACCTATATCGCCATGCACACACCTAATGTACATATCTCTGTGATTGACCTATATCGCCATGCACACACACTAATGTACATATCTCTGTGATTGACCTATATCGCCATGCACACACACACTAATGTAGATATCTCTGTGATTGAGCTCTATCGCCATGCACACCCCACACTAATGTACATATCTCTGGATTCACCTATATCGCCATGCACACACACACTAATGTACATATCTCTGTGATTGACCTAATCGCCATGCACACACACACTAATGTACATATCTCTGTGACTGACCTATATTGCCATGCACACGCACACTAATGTACATATCTCTGTGACTGACCTATATCGCCAGGCATGCTCATGCCGACAACTAGGGAACATCGCCTGGTGAATTGTACGTGTCTGTTATTAGTGACAGGACATGGACTGTGCCAGAGGATCTGGAAAACAGGAAACCCAGCCATGGACAGGAGATGCTACCGCAAGATGCTGCACATCAGATAATCAGGTTTTCAAAGTCAGGCGACTGCAGTCGGAAATCTAAACAAATCTATTAAAAAAAAAGTATCGAAAGAACTCCATTAAACTACATGTACAAACGAAGCACAAGACAAAACACAGCGCGTTTTAACCTCTAAGCTTTTCTTCCTAGGCAAGATAAACAACACTCAGCACAACGAGAATTAAGAACGAGCTATTACTCATCTTTCCAAAGAAGACCTAAGAGGTCGAAACGCGTCGAGTTTGGTCTTGTGATTCACATTTGTCCATGTAGTTTGGCAGAGTGATTTCAACACTTTTCTTCTTTTTTTTAAAAAGATTTGATCATATGTATTGATGACATCACCAGTCAACAATGGCCACGTCAAACCATCAAACAGCATATCGGGCCATGCGATGATCTGCTGACCAGTTAATGACCACGCGAAAACAACGCTGGTCAGATCAAGTCACAGGATCCAAGTAAGCCTGGCTCAAACAATTCTCCAGGGAACTGTTGAAGGAAAAACACGGAGGGAAAGACATAAAAACAACAACAACAACAACAACAACAACAACAACAGCATAAACAACAACGATGGACTGACCCATTTGCAGACACCAGGGTTCGGCACTCGCTCCACCGACGCACTGGAAGAAAGAACATGGCGAAACTGTTCTTCTTTCTTTGAGTGTCCCCCTTCATCGAGTGGAAGATTCTGACACTTTTGTGTGTATGACCGTTTTTTTTTTGTTTGTTTTTATCCCGCCATTAGGGCAGCCATACTCCAACTTCAGGGGAGGTGCATCCTATGTATAAGGTGTCATCCATACCAACGGCCAAACTGGCCTTCTCTTCCGAAAGTTGGCGACGATAGGATTTTGACGTGTGGTGCAAGATGTTGTGCGTGCGTTCACACACGGAACCTCGGTTTATAGTCCCATTCGAAGGACTGTATGAGAAATGGAGTCAGAACCAATGTTAACTCCCAGGGGAAAAATCCCCCTGTACCAAAATGCGAACCCGTAACCTCAGGATCACGAGTCCGGCGCTCTGCCATCTGAGCTGTTCCGGGTCATCAGTGTGGCTGCACACCCAAACAAAATAATGCGCCAAGGCCTTGCTTCAGAAGCCGAGTATTGATAGACTGGCACAATTAGATTGCTTTGAGAATGTTTATTGTGTCGGAAAGTTGATTCTCCTTGGTTTAGTGTGTGTGTGTGTGTGTGTGTGTGTGTGTGGTGTGTGTGTGTGTGTGTGTGTGTGTGTGTGTATGTGTGTGTGTGTGTGTGTGTGTGTGTGTGTGTGTGTGTGTGTTGTGTGTGTGTGTGTGCGTGTGTGTGTGTGTGTGTGTGTGTCTGTGCGCGCGCGCGTGTGTGTGTTGTGTGTGTGCGTGAGTGTGTGGTGTGTGTGTGTGGTGTATGTGCGTGCGTGCGTGCGTACGCGTGCGTGCGTGCGTGCGTGCGTGCGTGCGTGCGTGCGTGTGTGTGTGTGTGTGTGTGTGTGTGTGTGTGTGTGTGTGTGTGTGTGTGTGTGTGCACGCGCGCGCGCGTGCGTGCGTGCTGTTTTTTTTTTCATATGACCATTAAGGTAAAAGCCAGGTGGTTCCAAGCAGTCAGTCAAATCAGGGGAAGGGGGCGATGTGGGAGGAACCAGCTGGTGCAAAGAGAGGGTCAAGGTAAGTGTAAACGCCTGAAACGTGACGTCAGCTAAGGGAAAGTGTCATGTATTTGAAGATGGCACG
>JAFLJL010002824.1:52500-83361 GCA_018398815.1 Conus ventricosus
TATAAGTTTCTTTCCCGGGGGTTTTTTAAATTTGGGGGTGCTCCAAAACCATTTCCCTTAAATTTTAATCCCCCCCCGCCCTTACCCCCCCCCCCCTTTTTCCCTTTTCCCTTGGGTTCCCACCCCCCATCCCCTTTTTCCCCCCCCCCTTCTTAATCCCCCCCCCCCCCTGTATTGGTTTTCCCCAAACCCCCCCCCCCGTTATTTAAATTTTCCCCCCCCGTTTTCTAAAATTCCCATCCCCCCCCCCCCCCCCCCCTCCCCAACCCCCACCCCCCCCCCCTGCTTTCCTTCCTTATTTTTTTTTCTACCCCAGTTGATTCGGGCCCTTTCCCATCGCCCCGGGCCGCCTCACGCGACCACCCCCAACACACACCCCCACACACACCCCACCCACACACAACACACACACACACCCACAAACAAGAGCACAACCACACACACACACACACACAAAACCCACAACACACAAGAGCATAAAATATGTACCCCGCAAAGGGCGCACGGGGGCCGCGACAAACCCCACCCCAACACGGACTGACAAAAACCCCTTTTATTTTAAATTTAACCATGATTTACTAAAAAAACACACAAAACACACACACCCCAACACACACACCCACACACACACCCCCAGACACACAAAACACCCACACATCCCGTGCGGGCGAGGGGAAAGCACCCCACGCAACACACCACCCCTTTCAAAAAACCACACACACACACACACAAAAACCCCACACACACAAAACCACACACACAAAACCACACCACACAACACACACACCCCCCAAAACCACACACAACAAAACAACACCACACCACACACCACCACACAAAACCACACACACACAAAACAACAAAACCACACCCACACACAAAACCCACACACCAAAAACCACACACACACACACCACACACCACACACACCACACCCCAAATTACACAGAGTCAGGGGCGGAAAAAGAAAGAAAAAAAAAAGAAACAAACAAGGGCAATAAATAAAATCACCATCGAAATGCTTACTACAGCGCAACCCCCCAAATACATTAAAGGCGAAACAACCGTTATGCCATGCCCTTTCCCCTGCCCCCGGCCGGCCCAAAAACGACATGACCTGGACGGGGCTAGCTTCCAGTTTTCCTTCCCCCTGATGTTTTGTGTGTGTGTGGTTTGTGTTGTGTTTGTGTGGTGTGTGTGAGTGTGTTTTGGCTTGCGTGCTTTGCGTGTTTGGGTCGGGTGGGTGCGTGCGTGGGTGCGTGCGGGGGTGCGGGGGCGTGCGTGCGTGGCCGTGCGTGCGTGCGTGCGTGCGTGAGTGTTTGTGTGGTTTTTGTTTGTTTTTTGTTGTTTGTTGTTTTTTTTTTGTACTTTTTGTTTTTGCTTTTAAACAACACCCCTAGTTTTTATTTTCTGTTGTTTGGGTTTTTTTTTTTTTTTCTTCAAATGTTATGTTTTTTTTTTTCCCGGTCAAAGGGCCCCCCGGTTACCTTAGAAAAACGACACAACAAAAATTTTTTGTGTGTGTGTGGTGTGGGGGGTGGTGTGTGTTTTGGGGGTGTGGTGTTGGTGTGTTTTTTGGGGTGTTTGTGTGTGTTTATGTATCCCATGTATATTTTCCCGCATCCATGTATGTAATCTTTTTTTGCTTTATATAATTATAAAGGAAAAAGGTTTTAAATGAAGCGGCTGGTTTAAGGGAAGGCATTGTAAATTTGGACAAAATTTTTTGACTTTTCCTTTTAAATCATCATTAAAAAAAAAACCCACAAAAACAACAGCAACAACGACAACCGCAAAAAAAAAGGGAAAAAAGTGAAACCCCCGGAAGAAACCCTCCAAATAGCCGTATGGGTGGAAAAAATGATACCCTCCTAAACCAAAGGGTTGGCAAAATGTAGTACCCTCCTAATACCCCGTATGGGTGGCAAAATGAAAGACCCCCCTAATACCCCTATGGGGGGGAAAAATGTAAAACCCCCTAATACCTTTTAGGGGTTTTGGCAAAAAGGGTAAAACCCTCCTAATAGCCGTAGGGGTGGCAAAATTAGAACCCTCCTAAAAAAGCCAAAGGGTGGCAAAATGAGTACCCCCCCAATACCCCGTAGGGGGTGGAAAATTTTAGTACCCCCAAATAGCCGTATGGGTGGCAAAATGTATACCCTCCTAAAAGCCGTATGGGGGGAAAAAAAGGGAAATTTACCCTCCTAAAAGCCGAGGGTGGCAAAATGTAGTCCCCCCTCCAAAATAGCCTTTGGGGGGAAAAAATTTTCACACTATTTTGGGCTTCCGGGGTAAAAAAAGCTTAAAGCAAGGTAAATTTTTTCTCTCCCCCTCTAAAAATACCCCCAACCAAACAGAAATAGTTTTGTGGGGGTGGTGTGTGTTGTTTTGGAAAAATATATGCCTACTTCATGGAGCGTTAACAGAACAAGGGTTCGGGCAAAAAAAATTTTCAAAAAACCCCCCTCGCCTTTCCAAGGGCGTACTTTAAAATGAACCCGTTTTCAGGGCTAACTAAACACGCTGTCTCGGGTTTTTTGGGGACGAAAGGGCCACATGAGACGTGGGCCCCACAATTCCAGTGTGGGGTTTTCGGGAAACCCAAAAGGAACACAAGATCGCCAAAAATCTAGGTCCAAGGGGAAAAAACCCCAACCAGTCCCTGGGGGTTTTTTTTTTTTTTTTCCCTTCTGCAGTTAAATGATGCCCTTTGCCAACCCAGTTTTCCTTTCCCCGCTTCCCAAAAACCCACAAGGGTCCGCGCCACCGCGCGTCACGTGGCTGCCCCCAATTTGTTTTTTCCCTGTCCCCTTTTTGTCGCGGCGACAATTTTTCCCCAAATGAAAACCACCTAGCTGCCATGTATGGCGACGCGGGGCGGGCCAAAATGGTCATGGCTAATGTTACACGAAAAATCAATTCGGGTGTTTTTCTTACAGTAGCTGTAATTTACTGTTTTTTTTTAAAAAGGGGAAAAAACAGCTTGTATTCGGGAGAAAACAGTTCTTCATCGTTATTAACAGCTAATCGTCTTGGGGGGGGAAAACCCTTTTACTGACAATTTATTTTAAACAGCGGGCACTGCTTCTTCTCAGTGTACAAATTTTGGCAAAATATGGCGGATAATCTTTAGTTTTCCCTGGGTTTAAAGCTACAATCACTTTTTATTCTATTTTTTTTTCCTTCATTAAATTTTTGGGTTAAACCCATTTTTTTTAAAACAAAGGGAAGCAAAAACAGCCTTCCACAAGAAACAAAATTTGTGAAAAAAAATGAAGACCCCAATGAAAATTTGGAAAAAAAGACAAAAAAGAAACAAAAAAACTATGAAAAATCCAATGACAAAATACCCGATATGGGAAAGGGCTGGTCCTCCCTTGTTCTAGTCCAATCAGTTTCTTTTTTTTAAAGGGGAAAATTCCCCTGGCACTAAAAAAAATTTTGGCAACCGATTTTTAAAGGGGGGAATTTTTTTAAAATGTCCAATTTTTAACCCCAGAAAAAAAAACGGGGGGCCAAATTGTTTTTTTCTTCCCCCCGCAAAATATTTATGGAACCCGGGGCCCGGTTTTTGGAAAAAAAATGCTTGATTTAAAAATTTTTTTCTTTTTAATTAAAGGTCCTTCCGAATTACAGGTGGAAAACCATAACAAAAAACAAAGGGAAAAAAGGGGGGGGGGTAGGGTGGCCATTTTTTTTTGTTCAAACTCAAAAAATTTAAAAATTTAAATTTTTGGGGAAAAAACCGCCTTTGTGCCCTTTTGTTGAAAATCCAAAATTTGGAAAAAACCCCCTTTTTCCCGATTGCCCTGCCCAATTTTTTTTAAACCCCAAATGCTTTTATTTTATTTTTTAAAAACCTTTTTTCCGAAAAAAATTAAAAAAATTACTTAAAGGAGGGTAAAAGACTTTTTAAATTCAATTTTGCCCCAAAGCAATTTTTGGGACAACAATTTTTGACATTTTGTCCAGAAATTGTGTGTGGTGTTGTTTTGGTGGTTTTTTTGGGGGTGGTTTTGTGGTTGTTTTAAAAGAGAAAAGGGGAAGAAAAAAAAGAGAGAATGAAAAAAAAAGGGGGGCCTTTTAGTTTTTTTTTTGGAAAAAAAACCCGAAAAAGGAAATTTTTGGGTTTTTGGGGGACAAAAACCCGTTTAAAATTTGACCCAATTAAAAACCCCCTTTTTTATTTTGGAAACCGCTTTCCCCCCCCCGCGTGTGTTTTCCAAAATTTTAAAAAAAAATTTTGAAATTGTTTTTTTAAAATTTAAAATTTTAAAAACGCCTGAAATCCCCTTTTGTTTTTTTTATTTGAAAAAAAGCAAATCGAAAAAAAATCCGCTGTTTTTCTAAGGTTTAATTTTACCATGCAAAAACAACAATTCCCCTTTTGGGGAATCTTGCCTAAGGGGGCTTTTAATTGAAACCGCTTGGCCCCGCTGGCCTTTTTTTGAAACCCATTGAAAAGAAAAAAAACCCCAAATTTTAAGGGTTTATTAAAAAACCAGAAGCCTTTTTTAAAAAAAAAGTTTTTTTTGGGAAAAAAATAACCCTAACAAAAAGGGAAATTTTCCCGGGTTTTATTTGGGCAACCCAACACGAAAATTTCGACCCCCGGGGTGTGCTGGGTTTTTTAAAAACAAGAAATTCAAATGCGGTTTGCCCTTTGTTTGACCAGGAAAAATTAAACCCGGGCGGTTTTTTTAACACCAATCGTCCGGGGGGCGGGCCTTTTTTTGACCCCTTTTAAAATGGGGTTGGGGGATTTAGGTTGGGGGGAGAGATCTCTAAATTGATGTCCCCGCCAAATCCCTGTTTGGTTTCAAGGCCTTGGGTTTAAACCCTTATGTGGGCGAAGGTTTTCCAACACTTGCTTCCCACCTTTTGTAATTTTTTTAAATTGATGTCTTTTTAAAAATTTCCTTTTTGGGATTGGAAAAATTTCATAAACGTGGGGGGGTCCCTGTTTTTTTCTCCCAAAAAGATTCGTGTATCCCGGGCCCCGGGTTTTTCATTTTTTAAAGCGGCATTAAAGCGCCCCCCAATTTCCTGCCCAGAAAAAAAAAAAAAAATGAAAAAAGAAAGTCCCCGCCATTACCGAAAAAAAGGGGGGGGGGTTGGGGGAAGGGGGGTTTTGATTGGCCCCCCAAAAGGCCAGGACCTGGGTTTGGATTTTTTTAGGGGGGGAAGGGGCCCAGGGCCCAGTCCCTGGGGAGGGGGGAATGGGTTAAACCGGGGGCCCGGTTTCCCCCGGGGATGGGAAAGGCGGTGCCCTTTCCCATTCCTTCCCTGTTCCCCCTTGGGCGGGGTTAATCATTTTAATTTTAACGCCGGGTTCAGGAAAGGGTTTTTTCCGGCCTGGAAAAAAAAAAATGAAAAAAATTTTGGGGGAACCCAGGCCCAAATGGGGGGTTATTTTTGAGGGCCCCAAACCCCTTAAAGGTATGGGGATTTTTATTAAAACCCCAAAAACCCAAAACCCAAAAAAACCCACCGCGCGGGGGCACCAAAAAACCCCCCAACCCCCCTTCCCGGGGCCTTAAAACCTTTTCCTTTTAACAAGCCCTTTTCCGGGGGGTTCAAATTTTGGGGAAAAAAAACCCACCCCCCACAACTAAAACGCCCCCCAAATTTTTCCTTTTAACCCAAATTTAAGGTTGGGACAGATTTTTTTTATAAAACCCACAGAACAAAAAAACAACAACCCCCAAAAAACCAACAGCGCCCCCGGAAACACACCAAACACAACCAAAACAAAGGGGGCTTTTTTTTTTATTTAAAACCCCTTTTTGAATTACCTTTTAAAAGACGCCTAAATTCCCTTTTTTGGGAAAACCCCAAAGGGTTTAAAACTCACCCCAAAATTCACAACCGGGTTCTACCGGGCCCGAGAATAAAAAATTGGGAATTTTGGGAGGATACAAGACATAAAAATTTTAAGTTTTTCCCATTTGGAACCTCCTTGATTAACAAAGCACAAACGGAAAGGGTTTTTTCCGGTGCAAAAAACAAAAAAACCCAAATTTCCCTTTAACCAGAAAGCCCCGATGGGTTGAACCCCAAAATTTCCCAAGGGGGGGGGTCCCCCCCCGGAAATAAGCCCCGGCGGGGGTTAAAAAGAAAAATTTTTTCTTGGGGTTTAAAAACCAAAAAGTTTTTATTTTTCCAGCTATTTTTTCGGTACAATCAACCAAGCGGGGGGCCCCAAAAAAAACCCAAACACACCTTTCACGGAAAAGGTTTAAAAGGAAGAAAAAAAGGAGGGTGGGAGGAACCATTTCCACCCCTGGAAAAAAAAAATTTTTTTTAAACAAAACAGGTTGGGAATTTCTTTTCTTTTGGAAAAAACCGGGGCCGGCAACCAAAAACTCCATCATTCCACCCAACCACCAAAAAAGGGGAAAAAAGGGACAGGGGAAAGGAAGAAAAATATTTTAAAAAAAAAAACCCCGGGGCTTTAAATCCCTTTTTAAAAAGCTTCTTTCCTTTTTTGGAAAAACCCCCCTAAACAACTTTGCAACCGGAAACAATTTTCCTCTTTTTTTTTTTTTTTTTTAATTTTGGTTTTTTCATCAACGAGAAAAAGGGGGAAGAAAAAAATTATTTTTAAAAATTTTTTTAAAATAAAGCGGGGAAAGGCCCGGGTTTAAACTTTTTTCCGGCAAATACCCTTGAAAACCGCGGCCCGGGGAAAAACCCTTTTGGGTCAGGGTTTTTTACAACATTTTTCAAAAAAAACTCCCATTTACATGTGAAACTCCGGACGGTGTGGTCCCTTTTTTCTTTCCCGGGGGAAAAGGCCCGAGAAAATTGGGGGTCCGGTAAAAAAATTTGGGGGCAAAATTCCCAAAAAAAGGCTCCATTTGAATGAAAAAAACTCCCCCCCGGTTTTCCCCCCAGCCCCTTTTCCCACGGCGGGTAAAAAGGGTTTTTTTTAAAAGGGTTAAAAAATCGAAAAGAATGGTTTCATATTTTTTCAACCAAAAAACCCCCAAAACCGAGCCCCGCGCAACCACCCCCCCGGGGGTTTTAAAATTTTTATCAGGGTTAAATCCAGAAAGGGTGGGGGAAAAATTTCCCAATAAATTTTCAACAAACAAAAAGGGGGGGAGGGGGGGGGCAAAAAACAATGAGTAAGGAAAAAAGGGTTAATTAAAAGGGGGTTTGGGGAAAAATTCCTTTCCCCAGTTTCGCGGAATTTTGGGAAGAGAGGGGGGAAAGGGGGGGAGGTTTCCCGGAAGGAACCCCGCTAAAGAAAAAAAACCTTAAAAAAAAACCCTTAAAAAAACCTTTCCCCCAAAAACCCCCTTTTCTACAACAACAAAACCCCAACCCCCTCCCCCTCCCCCCCTTTCCCCCCCCCCCCCCGCCCCAAACCCCCCTTTCCCCCCCCCCCAACCCCTTGCCTCTGCTTCTTACTTGCCGCTGACTGACAAGGGGGGGGAAAAGGGGGAAAGGGAGAAAAGGGGGGGAAAGGGTGGGGGGGGGGGGGGGGGGCCGGTGTTTTAAGTGAAGAGGCGAGGGGGGGGGGGAAAAATGGGCCCGGGGGGAGGAGGGGGGAGAGGGGGGGGAGACAAGCCCAATTAAAAATTTGGGTTTTTTTCCAGAGGGAACATCGGAAAACCCCAAGAAAACTGCTTTTTTTTTTTAAAATTCAAGCCATTAAAAAAAAAACAAAAATTTTGAAAAAATAAAAAATGAAAACGAAGAAATACAAAGAGGGGAAAACCCAAAGGGGGAAAAGGGGGCGAGGGGGGTGGGGGGTGAAACCCTGGGGGGGATGAGGGGGGGGGAGGTAGGGGGGTGGGGGGGTTTACGTTTGGGGGCGGGGGGTGGAGGGAGGGGGAGTAAAAAAAAAAATTCAATCAAAAAAAATATTTATATCAAGGAAGAGTTAAGTTAGGAAGGGTTTTGGACAAAAACCGAGAGAGGGGGAAGGGGGGGGGGCCCGAGGTGGGGTGGGGGTTTTCCGGGGGAAAAGGGAAAAGGGAAAAGAAGTGAAAAGGCTAAACAGGGGGGAAAAAGGTGCGTGTGGTGTGGGGGGGGGGGGGGGGGGGGGGGGGGGGGGGGGGGGGGGGGGGGGGGAAGGGGGGGGCCAGACAAAAAAGGAAAGCCAATAAAATGGGGGGAAGGTTTGCAGACGAAAAAAGGGTTCAAATTGAAAGATAAAGGAAAAGACGGAACAGAGAGAGTGTGTTGTTTTTGTGTGTGTCTGCTTGTGTGTCGGTGCGCGCGCGGGGAATGCATGTGCCCCCATGCATAACACCCTTTGAAAGAGAGGGAGAAACAAAAAAACCAAACACAACACACACACCCCACACACACCCACACACAAAACACCCCACAAAAACACAAATGCCTCAACAGGGCGTACAATCACAGACGCCCAGTCATATGTACATGCAGAAAACCAAACAAAACTTATTTCAAAGAAACACAAAGGCAAAAAAATCAAACAGAAACATAAGAAAGGGCGTATGAACTCTTCACAAAAATTCCCCCGTTGCTTTTAATATTTGCAAAAAGGAAACCAAGGGGTGGGGCCATTCCCAAAAAGGGGACAGCAGCATGACTTAAAATTTGTATAAAGTGTAACACTGAAGTGGCACTAAAGATGCCAAGAAAGAAGCAACACAATCCAGTTTTAGAAATTTAACCCCCAACACACTTTTTCCCCCCAAAGAAAAGGGTTTTCTTTTCATCAAAAATTTAATCAATTTAAAATAAAATTTACATACCAAGTCATAAGAAAGGTGAAAAAAAAAAAAAAAATCCACACACACATCCAAAATATTTTCAAAAAAAATAAAAAAAACAAAAAAAAATTGATCACTGTTTTTCTTTTTCACCCCACACCCTCCAAAAAATTTAAATAGGCAAACACACTGCACACTGCCCAAAGGGCCTTCAAAACATCTCGGACCCCCCCACATTGGGGACCCAATTTCCCTAAACAAAATTTCCCAAAGGGGGAAGAACAGAAAAATTGTGATAAAAATGGAATGGACCAGAAAGGAAGGAAAACAATGGAGGGAAGAGAGGACAAGACAAAAAAGTAAAAATCAAATTCCCGGAACCCAAGTACAGGCATGGTCCAGAAAACACAGAAAGGGGAAAATTAAAAGGGACAAAATTTTTCCCCCAGCGGGTTAAAAAGTGAAATCCCCCACCCCCCCACATTCAAAAAGGCAAAAAAAACACACAACCCCCGTCTAATATCACTATGGGGAAATTAGACTTTAAAATTGAGACAACAACAACAACAACAACAACACACCACAAAAAACACACACACACACACAACAACACACCACACTACAACACCAAAGCTAATGTTTAAAAAACCAAAACAGAAAAACACACCGACAAAAACTTTGAAAAAATTTGCTTATTTCTTTTCACAAATGGTATTTTGCTGTAATATTTGAAAACCAGCGCCCAAAGGGGTAGGCCTTTTAAAAGATTGGAAACAGCAGTTTGAACGTTTAAAAATTTCTATAAAGTAAACAAAATATTTTGGCACTAAAAAAAGGCAAAAAACCCAATACACAAGGGTCACCCCTAGTAATAACACCATCACACACTTTCCCCCAAAACTTTGGGTTTTTTCTTTTCATCAACTTTCATTAAGTGAAATACAACACTGGAAACGGTACGGCATAAGGTAAAAGAACAATTCTCTCCTCTCTCTCTCCTCTCTCCTCTCCCTCCCCTCTCTCTTCGTCTCTCTCTCTCTCCCCTCTCCCCACACACACACACACACACACACAAAGAAACCGAAAAGGGACCGAAAAAACTGACCCAGCTGTCCCCCCCCTTTTTTACCCCCCCCCCCCCCCCTCCTTAAAAACTAAATAAACGCACACTCACCTTTCCTCCACACAGGTATACACAAAAAACTAACACAAAACAAATTTTTCAAGAACACATAAGAAACACGGACACAAACATAAAAAGTTCTTATGCCCTTTCAAAAATATGGTAGTTGCTTTTAATTATTTGCAACGCGTCCCAAATTTGGTAGGCCTTTTTTTGGGCAAAGATTGGACAGCAGCATGACGTTTTAAAAATTTAAAATCAAGTAAACCTCTTTATCTGGCAGTAAAGATGTAAAGAAAAAAAGAAATACACAAATTTTCCTTTTTTAGTAAAACACCATCACACACATTCCACATAAACCCCCAATTTTTTTCCATATCAAAAAATTTCCCTTTAAGTGAAATCCCCAACAAACACTGGTACAAACCCAAAAAAAAGGGAAAAAAAAAATTCCCTGTCCCCCACATACAACACGCGCGCACACACACACGCACGAAAAACGCACACACTTAAATATAGAAGAAAAAAAATTTATTCATCAGCTGTCTTCCAAAAAACCCCCCCCCCCACCCCCTTTTAAAATTTTCCCAATACACACACCGCGCGCGCCCGCCACATTCACGGGGACTTACAAAAAAGGGCAAATTTTCAAAAAACCCTATAGAAAACAAAAGGGACAAAAAAAATTAAAAAAAACCCCTTGGGCCCTTCCCCAATTTTTTAGGGTTCCCGGAAATATTTGAAAACAGCGAACCAAAGGAAAGGCCTTTGGGAAAAGGGTTTGGACAGGCAGCAAGACGCTTATGGGCTAAAGTATAACACGGAAATGTGGCCCCTAAAAAAGTCAAGAAAAAATCCCCCAAATGTCATTTAATAGTTTAATAACACCCTTTCAAAAACCACATTCTCCAAATCCCCCGGTTTTTTTTCTAAAAATTTTTCATCGAGTGAAATACAACACGGTACGAAAAGTCGTAAGGAAAAAAGAAAAATTCACACACACACCCAATAAAGAAGAAAAGAAAAAATTGATCAGTTTGCCCTTTCCCAAAAACCCCCACCCCAAAAAAAAAAATTTCAAAAACTGCACACTCCCAAAAAAAAACCCCAAATTCCTCCACCCTTTCCCAAAAAAAAAAAACACAAACCAAATCCTGGGGAAAAAAATGGAAAAAAAAAAAATTTAACCCCTTAAAAGGAAGAAAAAAAAATTGAAAAAAAAAATTGGGGTTGAAAAAACCAGGCCCTGAATTTGGAAAAATAAAAAATTAAAGAAAACCAAAAAAACCCCCCGAATAAATAAAAATAAAAAAAAAAATTTTTAAAAATAAAAATTACAAAAAATAAAATTTAAAAAAAAAAAAAATTTATCCAAAATTTAAGGGGGAAAAAGACGTAAAGCCCCCCCAAAAACCCAAACAAAAACTAAAAAACCAAAAAACCACCCAAAACAAAACCCCCAAAAAAACCAAACCCCCCAAAACCACCCTTAAAAAATTTTTTCCTTTTTAAAACCACCCCACATATAAGGCGAACAAATAAACACAAAACCCAATTTTTAAAATTTTTAAAATATAAAAAAAACAAATTTGGGGTTTTTGGGGCGGGTTAATATAAAAAAAAAAAAAAAATATTTTTATAAAAAAAATAAATTTAAAAAAAAATTTGGGGAAAACCCCTTTTTTTAAAAAATTTTTATTTTATATTTTTAACAAATTTTTCCACAATGAAAACACACAAAACCCAAACCCCAAAAAAAAAAAAAAATAAAAAATAGAAAAATGAACCAACAAAAAAACCGCAGGGCCCTTTTCACAAAGGTTTTTGCAAAAAAGAAACCCTCCAAAACATACCTTTGAAAAAAAAATTTGGTAGAAAGCCTCCCTTTGTTTTTTTTAACATTTTCTAAAAAATGATGGCAAAAAAGGGCCCCGCCCTTACCGGGTTTTCGTTCCCCCCAACAACCCCTTCCCCCAAAAAAACCCAAATTTATTTTCCTTTTCCCCATCAAAAATTTCCAAGGGGGGAAAAGACAAACAAAAAGATGTAAAAAAAGGGTTAAGGAAAAAAAATTCAAAGAAGGGATAGAAGGGGAAAATTAAAATAAAAAGGAAAAAGGGAAAAAAAGGAAAAAAAATCTAAAAGGAAAAAATTTAAACAAGAAAGAAAAAAATAAAAAAATTTCCCCCCTCCCCCGTTCCCCCCCCCCCAAATTAAAAAAAGGGGAAAAAAAATCCCTCCCCCCCATCCCCTTCCTCCCCAAAACCCCCCACCAAACCGCCGCCTAAAAACACAACCCAAGGGGGCCCCCGAAAAAAATTAAACACAAACAAAAACCCGGGGCAAAAAAGGGGTTAAAAGGATTTTACAAAAAAGGAAAAAAAACCAAACAAGGAAAATAAATAGGCAAAAAACAAAAAAGAATTTTTAAGCCCACAAAACCGAAGTTTTAATAAAAGGGGAAAATACCCCATTTCCCCCCCAAGCAAACGCAAATTTCAAACTTTAAACACGCCCCAACCAAAACAAAAAAACAACCCCAACAATGTCTTTTGGGGTCCATTTTTCCACCACCAAAAAAACAAACGCAAAAAATTCAAAAAACTTCCCAAAGCATTTTTTTAAATAAATTTTTTTTAAAAAAACCCTTACCCCAATTGAAAGGGGTTTGCTTAAAAATAAAAAAAAACACCAACCAAAGTGTACCCTTTTAAAATTTGGAAAAAAAAACATACGCTTTTTATTTCCCAACCAAAAAAAAAGGTTCCCTTCACAAAAAAAGTCAAAAAAATTTAAACCCCCCCCCACAAATTTCCAAACGGAATAACAAACCCAACCCCCCAAACACCCTTTTTAACAACATCCCCCCCCACCCCCCCCCGGCCCCCTAACCCCCCCATAAAAAAAGGAAAAAAAAAAAACCCCCCCCAAAACCCCCCCCCCCAAACCCCCCCCCCCCCTTGGCAAAAACCCCCAGGTTTCCCCCCCCCAACCCCCCCCCCCCCCCCCCCCCTCCCCCCCCCCCCCCCCCCCCCCCCCCCCCCCCCCCCAACCCCCCCCCCACCCCAACCCCTCAAAAAAAAATTAAAAACCCACAAAGGAAAAACGGAAAACAAAAAACCCCCCAGGCCTTTTCGCAAAACCCTCTCCCGGGGCACACATCATTCCCGACCAAAAATTCCCCCTCATAAACCATTTCCTTTGAGAAAAAAATAAAAAGTTAAATTGAATGGACCAAAAAGACGGAAAACAATGGACGAGGGGTCGGGAAAAAAGAATAAAAAAAAAAAAAAAAAAAAAAAAAAGGAACAATGAAAAAGGCCAAGCCACAAAAGAAACAGAATCGAGTTAATTACAAGGACAAAATTTCCGCGGGTGTAAAAATTAAAAACCCCCAACCCCCATCCCCAACAAAATGCACACAAAATTCGAAGCCCAAGACAACCCACAAACCCCCCCGGCCGCGGGGTGCGCGCGCGCACGCCAGTCACATGTACATACCCCAAAACTAATGTTTAAAAATAAAAAAAACACACCGACAAAAACATTAAAAACCCTTTAGTTTAGGAAATTTTCCCAAAATTATGGAAATTTTTTGCTGTTATTTCAACAGAAACCCGACGGAAAGGGGGGGGGGCCCAATTGAAAAGGGATTGGACAGCAGCATGACGCTTATATTTCAATAAATTAGGTCTTTATCTTGGGGCAGTAAAGGGGTGTCAAGAAAAAAGGGCCATCCCACAATGTGGGTTTTGGGTAAAAACCCCCCCAAAAAACCCAAAAAAAAAAAATATTCCCCAAAGCTTTGGTTTTTTTTTTTCCCATCAACATTTAAATTTAAAAAAGTTGAAAAAATTTTGGCAAAAAACCCTAAAAAAAAATCCCAAAAAGTTAAAAAAAAGGAAAAAAAAAATTTTCTCCAACCCAAACAACCCCCCCAACCCCCCACCCCGGGGGGCCTCGTTTCCCTAAAAAGCCCCCCAAAAATAGCTTTAACCTTCCAACAATTACCCCCGGCCCCCCCAAACCCCCCCCATTTTAAAAATTAAAAAATAGGCATACACAAACCCCACCGCCCCCGGGGCGCACACGGGTCAAAAGTACATACACAAAACCCAAATTTTTAAAAAACATAAAAAGCAAAACCAAAAACCGGGCCCAAAAAAACTTTTAAAAAAATTGCTTATGAAAATTTTCCAAAATAGGGGTTATTTTTGTTTGAAAATTTTTTGCAAACCGGTCCCAAAAAGGAAAAGGCCTTTGGTTTAAAAGATTTTTTGCAAAAAAAACATAAACCCTTTAAAAGTCAAAAATAAACCCCAGTAAAAGGAAAAAAGAATCAAAAAAAAAAACACCATTTTGGTTTTTTAAACCCCCATAAAAATAACCAAAAATAAAAAACGGTTATTTTTAAAAAATTTAAAAAAAAAATCAAAACCCAAACTGAGGGGAATAAGAAAAAAAAAAACCCCCCAAATTTTACCCCCCCTCCCCCGGAAATTAAAGGGAAAATTAAAACCCCCCCTTTTCCTCCAAAACCCCCCCTCCCCCCCCCCAAAAAAAACCCTATTGGTGTGTGCGGGGGCGGGGGCGTGGAGCACCCAAAGCCGGCGAGCGAGAGTGGAATGATGTGTGTGCGAGTGGTGCGATTTTGTGGCGAGGGGTGGTTTTGGTTTTTGGTGGGGGCATTTGGGGCGCGCCCCGCGTGTGGGCGGGGGTGGGGCGCGCGTGTGGGGTGCGTGGGGGCGCGGTGTGCCGAGGCGTGTGCGTGCTTTTGGAAAGCCCGGAAGAGCACAGTCAGGTAGACAAACGAAACTAACACAAAAAAAAATTTTTTCAAGAACACATGAGGAAAAAACACTGACACAAATATAAAGAAGTTGTTTTATTTACCCCTCCACAAAAAGGAAATTTGCAAAAGGGTTTGCAACAGTTACGAAAGGTAGGCCTTTTTGAAAAAGTTTTGGACAGCACCGGGACCCCTTAAAAATTTTTACCAAGATAGAAACTCTATTTTCCCGGTAAAGCCCCCCAAAAGAAACCCCCTTGTCCTTTTTGTAAAAACCCACCATCCCCCCCAAAATCCCCAAAGCAACTTTTTTCCCCTTTCCAACATTTAAATGTGAAATCCCAACATTTGGAAACCAAGCCCAAAGAAAGGTAAAAAAAATCCTCTTTTCCCCCCCTCAACCCCCCCCCCAACGCAAAACACCCCACACACATGCCCCCCAAACATTTCAATTGAAGAAAAAAATAAATTCACCCGCTGTTTTTTCCAAATTTACCCCCCTCCCCCCCCCCAAAAATTGACCAAACACACAACACCCCCAAAACCCCAAAACCACCAAACAGTCCATTTTAGGGTACCCAAAAGCAAATTTTTTTAAGAAAAATATAGAAAACAAAACGGAAAAAAAAACATTAAAAAAAATTTTCCCCCTTGGGTACTCTTAAACCCAAAAAGGCATGTTGCTGTAATATTTGCAACGGCTTTACCAAAGGAAGGCCATTGCAAAAGGGAAACGGCAGCTTTACGCTTTTTGGGTTTCTAAAACTTTTGGTGGCATTTAAAGATGCCCAAGAAATAAAAAACAAGGGTCAGTAAAAAATTCACACAACTTTCTTCAAAGCAAATTTTTTTTCCTTCTAAACTTTTAAATTTAATGAAATTTCACTAAAAAACTTTTATGCATGGGAAAAGGTTAAAAAAAAAAAAAAAAAACTCCTCACAACCCCGGCAACCACGCACCCACCAAAACAGATGATAAAAAATTGATAAAGCTGTCCCTTTACCCCCCAAAAAAAAAAAATAAAAAAAAAAATAAAAAAAATAAAAAAAAAAACAGCAAACCGCACCCCCACCCAGCCCTTTTTCCCCCTTCCCCCGGACACTCCATTCCGTCCCCCCCTTTGCCCCACCGCCATTTCAAAAAATTGAAGAAAAAGTTTTTTAAAAATGTGAAGACAGCTGAATAGCCCCAAAAAACCCCCAATGGACGATAGTAAAGAAATAACAAAAAGAAAAAATAAATCACGGGGAAACAAGGCAGAGATCACAAAAAGGGGAAATTTACTAGCACGGGAAAATTCCAGATTTGGTAAAGAAAGTGAAAAAACCGCCCCCCCCCCCCCCCCCCCCGCCCCCCCCCCCCCCCCCCCCCCCCCCCCCCCCCCCCCCCCCACCCACCCACCAAAACCCCACATACAAACCCTTTCCGCAGGCAAAAACCCCCACCCCAAAAAAACAAACCCAACCGAAAACGTAAAAAAATATATAAAAAAATATATTAAAAAGGTGTGTGTGGGGTGTTTGTGTGTGTGGGGGTTGTGTGTGTGTGGTGGGTGGAATTTTCCAGCCCCAAGCGCAGTCATGTATCCCCCAAAAAACCTACAAAAAAGCTAATTTTTCAAGAACAAGGGGGAAACCTGACAACCAACAAAAAAAAATTTGCTTATGAACACAAAACCAAATAGGGTTGCTGAAATTTTTGCAACAGCGTACCAAAGGTGGGGCCAAAGGAAAAAGGATTGAACAAAAGCATGACCTTAAAATTCTAAAAAAAAAAAACCCACGTCTCTCATCAAAAAAAATTCAAGAAAAAAACCCTACACACAATGCCCAGTTTTAGTAATAACACCATCACACAAAATTCCCCCAAAGTATTGGTTTTCTTTTCATAAAACATTTCATCTTTGGGGAAAAAAACCACGGGGATACCAAGCCCATAAGGAAAAAAAAAAAATTCTCACACACAAAAAATTTCCCAAATAAAAAGGACAAAAAATAAAGATTAAAGTTCCCCCTTTTTATTTTCCCCCCTGGGGCCCAAAAATTTTAAAACCCCACAACCCACACGCACGCCCGCACCCCCAATCACATGTACGAACAAAAAAATTTAAAATTTTTAAAAAACATATAAAAAACACACCGCCCAAAACTTTAAAACAACGTTTCCCCTTGGGGGTACTTTTCACAATAAAGAAATGTTGCTGATTCCCTTTGAACAGGGGAAAACCAAAGGTGGGCCATTGCAAAGAAGGGCCCGCACCCAAGACGCTTATAATTCAAAAAGTATAAACAATAAAGGCACAAAAAAAGTCAAGAAAAAACACAATGTCAAAACAGTAATAACAAAAACAAAACACATTCCCCCAAAACTTGGGTTTATTTTTTTTCATAAAAAATTTCATTCCCGTGAAAAAAAACCTGGATTGTTTGGGTTTAAAAAAAAAAAACAAAAAAAAACAGTACCCACACACCCCAAAAATCGAAAAAAAGAAATATTGATCAGCCTGTCCTCCCCCCTTTTAGAAAGGAATAAAAAAAAAGAAAAAAAAAAAATTACAGGAGCAAGAAAAAGGCAGACCCCACAGAAAAAAACAAAAAGAAAAAATTTCCAGAATTTCCTTTTTTGGGTTAAAAAAAAAAAAGATTTAAATCCCCACCCCCAAACCATACAAACACATTTGAAAAGCACCCCACACACACCCCCTCGCTCACACACACCCCAACCCACACAAAACACACAAACACACACCCCACACACACACACACACCCCACACACCCCCCCCCTCCTACCCCAATGCGCTCAACACATGAAACAAAAAACCACGAAACACAAAAGAAAAATTCTTTTAAGAACATACAGCCAAACACACCGATAAAAACATTAAACAATTGTCTTACTACTCTTCCCCAATATGGTGTGTTGCTGTAATATTTGCAACAGCGTACCAAAGGTAGACCATTGCAAAGATTGGACAGCAGTATGACGCTTATATTTCTATAAAGTATAACACTGTATGTGGCACTAAAGATGTCAAGAAATAATATACAATGTCAGTGATATAACACCACCATACATATTCCACAAAGCATTGGTTTTTCTTTTCATCAACATTTCATCAAGCGAAATACAAACACTGGATACTGTAAGTCATAAGGTAAAAAAAAAACAACACACACACACACGCACGCACACACTACAGAAGACAAACTATTGATCAGCTGTCCTCCCTTTTACGTACGTCGCCCCCCCCCCCCCCCCCCCCCCCCCCCCCTAAAAAATAAAACAAGACCAACAAACTGCACTCCTCACCAGGCCTCCACACCTCTCAGACACTCCATTCCGTCCCAATTTCTCCATCACAATTCCAATGACGGAACAAAAGATGAAAAAGTGTAAAGACAGCAGAAAGGTACAGAAACCAGAAAAACAATGGACGATAGTAAGGTAATAAGAATAGAATGATCAAAATAGGATTAAAGGAACAAGCAAAAGCAGAGACTCGGAGAAGCACAGAAACGAGGAAATTACTAACACATGAATTCCAGGTGTAAAAGTGGAGACCCTTACCCACCCATCCACCACCACATAGAAACGCGTGCACAGGCGAACACACCCACACATTGACACACACACATCATGCCTCCATAATGCGCACAATTACATGTACACACATAAAAGCAACACAAAAGCATTTTTCAAGAACACACAGGCAAACACGCCGGCAAAAACAGAATTGCTTACGTACTCTTCACAATATGGTATGTTGCTGTAAAAATTTGCAACAGCGTACCAAAGGTAGGCCAGTGCAAAGATTGGACAGCAGCATGACGCTTATATTTCTATAAAGTATAACACTAATCTGGTAGTAAAGATGTCAAGAAATAATACACAATGTGAGTGATAGAATAAGACAATCATACACATTCCCCATAATTTGTTTTCGTCAAAATTTCATCCAGTGAAAAAACAACACAGGATACTTAAACAAAGCCACAAACACAGTATATCAATTCATCTTCAAAATATTGATCAGCTGTTCACCCTTTGCCCCTCCACCCTCCTTAAAATATAAAATAAGCAAACACCAGGCCTACCACACACCTCTCTCGGACACACCATTCCAACCGATTCAATCATCGGCATTTCTATGAGGAAGAAAAGATGAAAAGTGTGAAGGCAGCCGGGTGGGCCAGAAAACAATGGACATGAGTAAGGAAGAATAAAATGTAAAAAGAAAACTACAGAACAAGTAAAGGCAGAGCCACAGTGAAGCACTGAAAAGAGGAAATTGCAAGCACAGAATTTCCAGATGTAGAACAGCGAAGAACCCCACCCCTACCCCATACAAACGCGTGCGCGCACACACACAAAATGTCTCATGCGCACAGTCACGTGTACATGTACACATGCGTACAGTCACAAGTACACGCACAAAAACCAAAACAAAACTTCAAGTCTAAGAACACATAGGCAAACACACCGACACAAACATGAAAAAATACGTATGTACTCTTCACAATATGGTATGTTGCTGTAATATTTGCAACAGCGTACCAAAGGCAGACAATAGAAATTATTTGACAGCAGTATTACGCATTTATTTGCATAAAGGAAAAACTATCTGGCAGTAAAGATGCCCAAGAAATAAGAATACACTGTCAGTGACAGTAATAACACAGACACATTCCCCGAAGCATTTTTGTTTTCACATCAAAATTTCATCAAGTGAAACACAACACTGATACTATAAGTCAAAAGAGAAAAAAAGTTCACAGGCTTACAGAAAAAGAGAGAGAGACAGACATACACACAACGCCTCCACATGGGCAGTCAATATAAAACACAAAAAACCCAACACACAAGCTAATCTTAAGAACACATAGGCAAATCCCACCGACAAAAAAAATAAAAAGAATGTGCTTATGCACTCTTCACAATATGGTATGTTGCTGAAATATTGCAACAGCGTACCAAAGTAGGCTATTGCAAAGATTGGACAGCAGCATGCGCTTATATTTCTAGAAGTATCACATTGTCTCGGGCACTAAAGACATTAGTTAGTGTTTAATAGGGTCCAGCGGACTACTGGGAGCCAAATCAGGACCTCAGCAAATCATAACTGAGTCTCTAAATACAAATACCCACACTAGTATTAACACATCGTTAAAAATTTATGAGGACAAAAGCAAAAATTACTTTTCAACTCCGGCGACACCTGTATACATTATTAAAACACAAATATTTTATAAAATAAGTTAACCTCTTTCAAAAAAAAAAAAAATAAATCTACTGATATCCACGAAAAGAACCGATAAATCACTGGTGGAAAAGAACTCTCTGATACACATCAAATCAGCACATTCTGTCAAAAAATAAATTAACACTGAACAAGCTGTCACACGCAACACACCATGGGGGGTTTTCCCCCTTCTGAATATCCAACTGTGCGTTATATAGCTGTGCCCAATATTAACCGTGACAAAACCGATTCCTCTTTACGAAAACGTACCACCGATGGGAAAGGATTGGTTAAATCGGGGCAAATTTTAAACAATTTATTATGAATTTGATTACCCCAAATCATTCTGCCACAGTTCATGACAATACAAACTAATTTAGACGTAGATCAGAGTAGGAACAAACTGCATAGGCCTCCTGGAAAGACTTGCACCGAAAAGCTTTTTTAAAGGGGCTGCTTTGTCCACCACTGAGTTAACCATAGATTCCCATAGGCTGGGGCCCCCACAAGAAAACTATATGCTTTCCCGAAGAGACAAGCTGAGAAGAAGATCATGAAAAATCACCAAAACGGATGGACACTTCTTTTGTCGATAAAGCTTGACAGTGCCGAAAATGAACCGATAAAATAAGGAAAATCATTCTGATCTGACCGGGACACCGCACTGAGGCCAGATGTAAAGCCTTCAGTTCAGCAGTAAAAACAACGACCAATCCCGCAATCTTAACAAAGTAGGCTCCTGAAAATTGTTATCACCCCCACTGGCAGCTGCAGCCCTCTCATTTTTTTTAGAACCATCTTTAAAAACTTGATAAAATCTTATAAAGTTCACATGCCCAAAGATAAAGTTATTTATATAGCAGAAACTCGAAGTGACCTTTCGAAATTGATTTTAAATATAAATTAATCTCTGGATTGGCAACTTTCCAAGGAGGAAAATCAGTCTGTAAGGGGACCGCCAACAGCATCAAGATCAATGCCAGCTGCCCCGAAGTGGGCAAAAACAAATACCTAGTGGAGGAATCTCATTTGGCTTCAAGTCATATTTGGGCTCTAAAAGGCGGGTTCATGACAAATCATAGGCAGGGTTTTCTGGATACCCTCAGTTTCAGGTAGAATTCATGGAAAGACGCAACCTCCTTAGCTCCAGAGGGGGTTCACCAATTCAACATACAAACCTTTTTTGGGAGATGTGCGAAGTGCTCCCAGACAATCCGCAGTCCTTGAGATAAATTTGGGATCAAGAGCTTTAAGTAAGACTTTCGTGCAAAACCAATACCACACACCCATAACTAGCTTTGGTCTCACCAAAGCCCGAAAACAATCGCAACAAAGTTCGCTTGCTGCACCCCAAACATTTGCGCCCACAACCTTCAAAACATACAAACCTGACGGGCAAGATTGTTAAATGTACTAAAAGGAGGCAAAAAAAAAGCTTATTATCAAAAATAACCCCCAAAAATTTCACTTGTTTGGAAACTTTAATTACCTGACCATTGAACTGATAGCCGGTTCTAAAGACCTGAGATCTTTTCCTAGGAAATGAATACACTCTTATACTGAAAACTTTAAAAACCATTTCATTAACCCACTGCTGAACAAAGATTAACACACAACTGAAGTTGACGCTCAGCGCAGCCAAAGTTTCCCCTTGGCAGAGATGGAGAAGTCATCAACAAATAATGACTTATCAATTCCAGACTTACTGACTGGACGATGTTATTAATCTTCAGATTGAACAGAAGTGGAGAAAGGATGCTACCTTGAGGGACACCCATCTCCTGCCAAAAGGATCCGAAAAGGTCGAATGAAGTCTAACACTAGACAAAAAATTGCAATAAACATTGGGAAATACCTTAAAAATCAAGTGCCTTCAAAACCTGAAGAATTCCGTGCCTCCATGTTGTGTCATAAGCTTTTTTTCTAAATCAAATAGAATAGAAACTACATGTTTCCCATTAATCAAAGCAATTCCTGATAAAAGACTTTAATCAACCAAGTGATCAGTAAATACTGCGGTTGTTCCGAAATCCACACAGGGAAACATCTAAGGCCCCCAGACATTCTGCCATAACAATCGAGAATATACCATTCTCTCCTAGTTTTTCATAAGCAACTATGATAGCTATAGGGCAAGTTGTTTTGGAAACCGAAAGATCTCTGCCTGGTTAGGAATAGGGATACAACCGCCTCCTCCCAAGAAGGGAAAAAACCCTGAACAAACCCAAACATGATTAAACAGAACAACACATTTAAAACCCTCAGCTGGCAAATGTGAATAAATTGATAATGAATGTCATCTGGCCAGGACTGAGTTTGTTGGCTTTCAAAAATGGCTCCTTAACTCATCCATGCTGAAAACGCATTTTTTAATCCTCAGTACATCTGGCCGAAAAGGAACAAGAATTTGACTCCGCGATCTTTGATACTGGGCTGGAATTCCTTGCAATAATGAACAGCCTGACGAATTTTTATGGATATTACAGCTTAACAGTTAGCAACCTCCTTTTCATTAGTAAAATCGATCCATTTACTTGCAAACATTTTAAAACTGAAGCCGACTTTCCTTAACTTAAAAGGATTTTTGGGGGGGAAATTTCCTTAATTGACTTAAAGGAAGATTTTAACAGAAATTTTCCAAATACTTCTTCTTAGTTTTAAAAGTATATCGACACTTATCCAAAACGCCTATTTAACTTTGTTCCCCACCATACTAAAGACAATTAAAGATAAGATACACAAGCCAGTGGATGTAATAACACCGTCATACACCTTCCCGAAATGTTGGTTTTGTTTCCATCAAAATTTCAATCAATAGAAAATACAACACAAAAAAGTAGCAGTCAAAAGGAAAGGTTTAAAAAATAAAAATTCAATAACCTTTCAATATAAGAAGACAAAAATAATTAATTAGCTACCTCCCTTTGCCTCGCACCCCCCCGCCCCCCCCCCCCCCCCCCCGCCAATTAAAAATAGAATAGACAAACACTTCGCACATTTAATCAGCCACACAACCGACAACACACCATTTCCCTCCGATGTCTCCACCACCATCCCATGAGAAAGAAAAATTTAAAAGTGTGAAACAGCTGAATGGACCCAAAAAAGGGAGTAAAACAATGGACGATAGTGAGGAAAAGAATAAATGTAAAAATATTATTAAAGGAACAAGTAAAGGCCCGAGTCACCGAGTGGTAAGGCGAGAAATGTGGCAGGGAAAGTGGAGAGTGCTGTATTAGCGTTCCTCTTATCGAAAGGGAAAAATAATCAAACTACTGATCAAAGTCGTAATCTCTGACAAGTGGTTTAAAAGCACAATTCACAAAACTGACGAGGAATCGACGTGACCAGCCAATTACCAACCCCTGAAGAACCAAAGACGAAAATGACTGCCCGATGGGCACAGACACCCGCTTTAACCACCATTTCATGAATTGATCTGTCCATCTCCATAATTTTCGCGTCCTATTTATTTTAAACCGAGAATGTAGTTGTCCTAACTTAACCTTTCGGTTACTGGCCGTGTAGGGGTGGTAAACCCTTTCTCTGGTCTGTTGTTCAATGGCCATAGTACACCGATTACCACAAAAAACAGGCTCAGTTCACATTTGACAAAGCAAGAGTCATTCAACACCAATTTCTGTAAATTTCACATTTACGTTAAAAAACGATACCCGCAATCCTCACAAAGAACACCACACAAAAATCAAGCGTACGAAAACACCTAAAAATCCCAATAAATGCCCATGAAAGAAACCCCCAAGCGCTAAGGAACAGACGCTAACCCCTGTGACGAGGGAACAGTTGTTGGAGCGGCTGGTGGAAAGGAACGACATGACTCGGATCACCACGTCAGGTGCTTTCTGAGGAAGGGATGCTCACGATCGAGAGGTACCAGGTGAACACAAGGAAATCTTTTCTAGGAACAGATCCAAAGACTTCCTCGACCAGCTCAGCAGCTCAGCCCCAAGGATCTGAAAACATGGCGTCCAGCGGTCCAGACCTCCGAGGCAACAGACAATGCTGCATCACTGTAGTGAACATATGGGCGGCATTCCTGCCCCATTCCCTCTGGTACCGCCTATGTTCAGCACCCTCGTTCGAACATAAAAGCAAGGCATAGGTACCAGAGCGCCATGTTGATCACAGTATATGAAAAACGCCCCATCCCTGTGAAAGAATGAGACTTTAAAACATGGGAAAAAAGACCCCTCTAAACCCCGGAAAGACAAAATACTAAACCAGGAAAGAAAGGCACCAAACCGTGAGGAAAACATATGAAAGTGAAGAATACTCTAAACGCTGGGAAAGTAGACTTAAACTCTGTATAGAAGACGATCCTCTACACGGAGTAAAAAACACAAGGCACTTAATCGTGGGAAAGAAGATACTAAACTCTGGCAAAACGACATCAAACCTTCTGAAAGGAGAAGATGTTAAACCATGGCAAGAAAACGCCAAGATCTGAACAGAGAAGATGCTACGCCCTGGAAGAGAAGGCACTAAACACAGGGAAAGAAAACATCTGTAAATTCAGAAGGTACTGAACAGCAGACAAGAAGGTACTGAACAGCAGACAAGAAGGTACTGAACAGCAGGCAAGAAGGTACTGAACAGCAGCCAAGACGACGCTAAAACTCGTCAAAGGAGAACACACAGTGTGAGCCATTAGAAGACATTCCTATGAAACCAGAAAAAAAAAAACCTTGAAAAAAAAAAAGGTACGCAACCCTGTAAACGACAACGGTTGTCAGTCGATCCCTTTCAAAGGGTCCTAAATCATCAAAAAAGAAAACGTTGATCCCTGGCGGTAATGTGAAAGTAATACAAGGAGAGGATACAGAAGAAGGCAGAAGAAGAGAAAATATAACAAAAATACTGCCCAGGTAAAAAAAAAAAAAGACAAAAAAAAAGACGGTATCCCGTCTATCTCGAGAATGGTGTTGCGCCGTGGTTCACTCAGCTGTGGAGATGCAGCGCCCGCTATGGCTGAAGACTCCGATCCCTAAGCGGCAGACTGTTGCAGTTGCTGCAGGTGAAGTCTCGGTCATCAGTGTCCGTTGGTGCCAACGCAATGTCTACGGTGCCTCCGTTCTTCCCACTGTGCGTCTCTCCTCCGGTCTGCTTGCTTGATGCCAGCTTTGATGGACCGCCAGCGGACCCTGTCTGAAGCTGTTGTCTCCAGGTCTGCTCGGTCGAGGCAGCCTGCCCTCAGGTCACGCTTGCATACATCCTTGTAACGTTGGGCGGGCCGTCGTGTGGGTCTGGAGCTTGTAGCCAGCTCGCCACATAGCATGTCCTTTGGGATGGGACCGTCGTCCATGCAGCTGACGTGGCCATGCCAGCGCAGGCATCTCAACATGGCGAACATGCTAGGCATCCTTGCCTGGCCAGGACGTCCCTGTTGGTGATGCGGTCCTGCCAAGTGATGCCCAGAAGTCTTCTGAAGCAGCCCAGATGGAAGGCGTTCAGTCTGCGTTCTTGTCTTGAGTTCAGGGTCCATGCTTCACTTCTGTAGATAAGACTGCTCAGCACGCAGGCTAAGCACACTTTCACCTTGGTGTTTGACATTAACATGGTGTTGTCCCAGACTCTTCGCTGGACGGGCCATCGCCGTTGCTGCCTTGCCGGTACGCATGTTCAGCTCGGCGTCCAGAGAGAGGTTGCTGGAGATGGTGGAGCCCAAGTAAGAAGTCGTCGACCACTTCGCGGGGATGATCGTCGATGGAGATGCGGGGAGTGCCGATGACGTCTTGGCCCACGTTTGTTTTCTTCAAGCTGACAGTAATGCCAAACTCGATGCAGGCATCAGCGGAGCAGGTGATCAGCCGTTGTAGGCTTCGTCAGTGTGGGCAGCGAGGGCGGCGGCGGCGTCTGCGAAGAGCATCTCCCTGACGAGGACTTTCCCTGGAAAAGCTGCATGCCTCAAAATTCACGTGACCTGGTCTCCGCTGTCCATGATCTGATGTCAGTTTCTTGTCCTGATGACACCAAAAAATGACACTTTTAACATGAAGGGGTACATGAAGAAAGGATGGCGATGCGATTCTTTTAGTATTCTGGCATTTATTGTTTTGGAATAAGAAAAAAAATAGTCGTTAAATTCTTCAAATCATCGTGACACCTGTAATTACAATAACCATTTCGCAGAAGCTACAGTGCTGTATAAAATCTGGTCTTAAAGACGCACGACTAAGCGTGGACAGTGGCCGTTCTGAAATTCCTTATCCTGTCTAAATCAATACACCTTTGAATTTTACCGCCAGAATCCTTCCGACATTTTATTGAAAACTCTCGAAAATATCTTCTCAGTTTTCTTAAAAACGGAGCACGTGACAAGAACGACAGGAACACGGACCAAAAGATTTATGAGCAAGGTACATTGAACTTATCTGGTATTTGAAAATATATCTACGCTTTGATTATTCACATATCATAAATCAAATCATAAATCAACATTGCAACGGAAACACCTCTTCTTCCTTCAGCTGAACACCTTCGGCATGTCGAAATTCCACACACAAGGGGCGAAAAAGGAGTCAGAACAAATGAGGTAAATGAAATCCTTTTGTGAAGTACAAGGTCAGAATGTAATGGATAAATGTAAGCAACAAACTCTCTCGATGTCAACCTGCTATTCCATTATTTTGCCACTCCGTCACGCCAATGTCAGCCTGTAGCAGTCTACATTTACAGCTATCGACCATTTTGCCATTCCTTCAAGCCAAAAAGTCATTGCGAACCAAAAACACAGCTGAACTTGGAAACATTGTTATTAAATTCAACAAAAGAATAGCGGTAAGGTATTGTTGCTTGCAGCCCAACCGCCCGCAAAGGGCCACATCAGGGCTGTCACGTTTTCAACTCAAGTTAACCAAAAAAAAAAGGAGAAAAAAACGTTCACACACGAGCCGGAATAGCTCACTTGGTAGAGCGCCGGATTCGTAATCTTGGTGATCCTTGGGTTGCGGGTTCGAACCTCCGCCGGGCGTTTCGGTACAGGGGATTTTTTCCCTCGGAGTTAAACATTCGTTCCGACTCCATTTCCCACACAGTCCTTCGAATGAGACTATAAACCGAGGTTCCGTGTGTGAACGCACGCATAACATCTTGCACACACGTAAATCCCATCGCCAACTTTCGGAAGAGTAGGCCAGTTTGGCCGTTGGTATGGATGACACGTTACACATAGCATGCACCCTGCGTGAGAAATGGAAAGCATGAAGTAAGGAAAATGAATGATCGATATTGAACGATACTGACTGGATGACACGGAAACGACTGAATAAAGCGCCAGCTGGCAGCTCTTCAGTCGGCACTACCCTGGTAGGCAGCCCGTTGTGTAAACGAGTGTTATTGAAAGCGCTTAGCGCTTGGTCTCTAGCCGAGAATAGGCGCTAATAAGTATTCATTATTATTATCATTTTATATTATTGCACACCCCTTTAAAATACATCTTCTAAAAGCGTACCAGAAACGTCGTTAAAAATCTTTCTTCCGTAAAATCTTAGATCAGACGAAAAATGTTAACTCTTTCAGAAACTCAAAGATCACGTCAGGAGGGACATCTCTGAACAGGGTTTTCAAGGACTCTGCTGTAAAGTGTTTATGTCTCACATCGTGCAAGTCCCAACAATATGAAACAATACGTTTCACTGTGATAGGAACATGACAAGGAATGCACCACGGAGCTTCTTCACCTTTTAAAAGATAATGGGTATAAAACGAGTGGCCTGCGTGCAAGCGGCACAAGGCTGTTTCGTCTTTATGTCAAAAAGAATAGAGAAAGGAATATGCTTTTTAGGAATTAATGAAAGAAAACGGAAATTTTTCTCTCATCAGAATTCGTATCTAATATACACTTCACTATATCACTTACAAACTGAGATTCCTAAATTAGACGATGTGTAAGAAATGCATAAAAATGGCAGTTAATGAAGGTATAATCAACGCATCACAATTATTGTAAATATGAATAAAGGGGGAGAAAGGGTATTATGGATAGTTCACAGTGGACGTTGTTCGGAGAAAATGAACTTACGCATTTCAAGGGAACATTTCATTCACATGGTTCTTGAAATTAAGGATGCAAGATTAAATTTGAAAAGGCTACAAGTCAGAATGATAATTGCTACCGATATTGTTCTTAATGTAGCGGATTTAACAAACATCACGCGATGTTCACCATGTAATGGAGGCATGGACTCCCATATATATGTGTTTGCGTGTGTGCGTGTGCGTGCGTCCGTGCGTGCGTGGGGTGCAAGTGGAGCTCCAGATATGCACACGTTTTGGAAATCTTTTGCACATTTCCTCAACAGCATTTCACGTAATTTGATCAATTTTTGGCTGTAGATGGACATTTAGAAAATAATTCTACTCTCGACTTCATTGCATCGCCTTCCCCGAAGTTCGAGTATGCTGCCTTAATGGCGGGATAAAAAACGGTCATACACACAATCTCCACTCCCTCTGTTGGGTAGATAGGATTAATCCATCTATACAGGGAGTGTCCGCAGGAGTATCAGCCTGCGTACACAGAACGAGAAAGAAAAAGGATTGCATGGCCAAAATGACGTGTAAACTTAAAGAGCTCTTCGAACAGTGATTTTTTTTTCAGAAACAGGTTAAGTATCAGGTATAAGATGAAATACAAACAACCTGTTAATTTCCGCAATACCTAAAAATGTATATAAAGGCTTCATTTCTCATCAACATCGCCAGTATTTTTTTCTGGATGCTTTTTTTTTGCCTTGATGTCCCGTTTTTGTATTGAGACAGTTTCAAGCAGGTCATGATATCGGTCTTAATTTAGAGGCGTTTTAGTTGCCTTGATGTGCTTCTGTTTTGGTCACAAGACTTTCCAGTATGTGATATGATATTTTAGTGTTTTGCTTTGCCTCGATGTGCTTGTTTTTTGTCTTGAGATAGTTTCCAGCAGGTCATGATAATATCGGTCTTATCTCAGTGATTTGAAGGGAAGAAAGAAAAGCTACTCTGAAAAAATCCGTCCCCAAACTAACAATCAACATGGACATTGAAATAGTACGTGTGCGCGCGTGCGTGTGCGAGATTGTAAGTGTATTGTGTGCGTGTGTGTGGGGACCAAGTGTACTTTGTGTGTGTGCGTGCGCGCGATTTTCGGTGTGCGCAAGTGTGTAGGTATGTGTGCGTGCGTCTGTGCGCCTCTGTAAGGATAATAGGTAAGTGTAATTTTGAGTTAATGATAATGGTATGCGAGAGACAGAGAGAGAGAGAACTGTCAGCGAGTGTTGTGTATACGTGCGCGCCAGAGCGCGCGCGCGTGTGCACGTGAGTGCGCGTGTCGTGTGCGCCCTGTGCGTGTATGTTCACGTGTGTTTACGTTTGTGTACGCATGCGTGTGTCCACGATCATATCTATTCTAACGATTTGACATGTTTTATCTACTGGTGTGTGTTGTGCGTGTGTGCGCGCGTGTATGTGTGAGAGAGTGAGTGAGTGAGTGAGTGAGCGAGTGTGTGTGTGCGTGTGTTGTGGGTGTGTGTCGTGTGTGTGCGCTGTGTGTGTGGTGTGTGCGTGTGTGTGTGGCGGATGTTTGTGTGCTTCAGTTCACGTCCACATCCGAGGTGGAGGCGAGAGGTGTGGCAAGCACAGTGAATGGTGTGCTATAAGCGTTGCGCATTATCCATAGGGAAAGTCATCAAACTACGGGTCAAGTGGTAAACTCTGCGTCAGTGATTAATCTGCAAGTACGTACACTGACTTAATGACAAGGAAACGACGTGACCAGCTCATTCACCAACTCTGCCAACCCCCTGAAGAATAAAACACGAAAGTCTAGAGAGAAGTGTTCACTCGATGTCGAGAGGACGTGTTTTTGCGAGCTCTGTGTTTGCCTTCTAATTTTCTTGGCATTTATTGCGTCTAGGGGCCTTTTATATGTGTGCTGTCTAGCTGATGCCACAGTCTTGCAGGATGTGAAGTTTGATGGTGATTGGTGGGATTTTCTAGTTTTGGTGAATGTTTTGTATTTTGTTTTATTCCGCGCTTTTGTGTGTAGGCGTGTGGGTTTTTTTTTTTTTTGTGGGGGGGGGGGGGGGACGCCTTGAACAGGTTTGTGTTTTGGCTTTTCCATTTGCACGTGCAGCTTGTGCTAATAAATGCGACTTCCAACCCTACGAATTTCAGCTATTTGGGATTTTTTTTTTTTGCCCCCCCCCCCCCCCCCCCCCCCCCCCTCTTCAGCCCCTCCCTTTCTTTTTTCTCTTTTTTTTTCCACATGGCTATCTCACAGCGAGTGGAGCCGGTTTTTTTCAAGCATAAAGACTTACCTTTTGTTGATAAGAGTATGAACTCAAGTGAAGATTAGTTTTTCTGATCTAGACGTTTGGCTGCTGAAAGAGTGTGCGGCAAGGAAACAGTGTATGGTGCTCAGTGCATCAAAGGTCTCTGGAGGATCTACCCCTTGAATCGAGCTGCTAGGACCCCAACTTTTGATGAGGGGATTGTTATAAATGGATGTACTGTGTCCCTTTTTGACAAGAATCCATTCATTTTGAGAGGGAGTGATGGTGTTGAAGTTCCCGTTACAAAAGTTTATTTCAAATCTTCCAGTCTCAGTATCGAATGACGATATAGAGAGTGCCCTTGTCAGACTGGGATGTGTTCTTAGATCTCTCCTTATGGAGAAAAAATCAGGACAGGGACGGAAAGCAAACCCGTTTTGTTACAGGTCGACGCTTTGTGTTTCATAAACCTTCCACTAGTACCACTGGACAGTTTGTAAAGGTGGGTTGTTTCACTGCTCGCCTCTACCACAAGGAGCAGCCAAGGTGTCCCGGAGCCCTGTGTTGCTCTGCCTGCAGTCAGGACACCATCGACACCAGTGTCAAAATCTGGTGACTTGCAGGGACTGCCTGCAGAGTGGCCTCAAGCGTGGTGATCCGGCCTGTGAACTTTCCCTGCCCCTGAGTGGACCTCTCACGAGGTTCAATTGACTACAGAAAGTAGGTAATGGCCACGGAAACCAGAGT
>JAFLJL010002824.1:101262-128762 GCA_018398815.1 Conus ventricosus
CCAAAAACCCCCCAAAAAAAACCCAAAAAAAACCAAAGGGAAATTTTTTTTCCCCCGCCCAAAAACCCCCTTTTTTTAAAAAATTTTTTTTTAAAAAATTTTTGGGGAAAAAAAAAAAAGGGGTTTTTTTGGGGGTTTTTTTTGGGCCCCCAAAAAAAAATTTCCTTTTAAAAAAAAAAAACCCCCCCCCGGCCCCCTTGTTTTTTTTTTAAAAAAAAACCGGGGCCCAAAACCCCCCCCCAAAACCTTTCCTTTTTTTTTTTTTTCCCCCCTTTTTTTAAAAAAAAATTTGTTTCCCTTTTTTAAAAAAAAAAAACCCCCCTTTTTAAAAATTTTTTCCCCCCCCCAAAAAAAATTTTTTTTTTTTTCCCCCTTTTTTGGGGGAAAAAACCCCTTTCCTTTTTTTTTTAATTTTCCCCTTTTTTCCGGGGGCCCCCCTTTTTTTTTTTCCCCCCCCCCCCTTTTTTAAAAACCCCAAAAAAATTTTTTTTTCCCCCCAAAAAAAAAATTTTTTTTTTTCCCAAAAACCCCTTTTTTTTTTCCAAATTTTTTTATTTCCCAAAAAAAAACCCCCCCCAAAAAAAAAAGGGGGGCCCCCTTTTTTAATTTCCCCCCCCCTTTTTTTAAAAAGGGCCTTGGGGGAAAACTTTTGGAAAAGGGGAAGGGGAAATGAAAAAAAAAGGGGTTTAAAAAAAAAAAAAAAAAAAAAAAAAAAAAAAATTTTTTTTGGGAAAAAAAAAAATTTTTGGGTTGAAAAAAAAAAAAAAAAAAAAAGGGGAACCAAAAATTTTTTTTCCCCCGGGGGGGGAAAAAACCCGGGTTTGGGGCCAAAATTAAATTTGGTTTTGTTTTTTGGGGGCCCCCCAAAAAATTTTTAAAAAAAAAAAAAAAGGGGGGTTTTTCCCTTTTTTGGGGTTTTTTAAAAAAAATTTTTTTTTTTTAAAAAAAAAATTTTTGGGGGGCCCCAAAAAAACCCCGGGTTTTTCCGCCCCCCCTTTTTTTTTTTGGGGGGGGTTTTTTTTTGGGGGGGGTTTTCCCCCACCCCCAAAAAACTTCCCCCCCCCCCCCCCCCCCCCCCCCCCCCCCCCCCCCCCCCCCCCCCCCCCCCCCCCCCCCACCCCCCCCCCCCCCCCCACCCCCCCCCAAACCCCCCCCCCTTTTTTTATTTTTCCCCCCTTTTTTTTTTTTTGGGGGGGCCCCCCAAAGGGGGAAAAAAAAAACCCCCCCACCCCCCCCCCCCCCCCCCCCCCCCCCCCCCCCAACCCCAAAACCCCCCAAAATTTTCCCCCCCCCCCCGGGGCCCCCCGGGCCCGGGAAAACCAAAAAAAAAAAAAAAAAAAAAAAACCCCCCCCCCACCCCACCCCCCCCCCCCAACCCCCCACAAAAAAAAAAACCCCCCCCCCCACCCCCCCCACCCCCCCCCCAACCCCCAAAAAAAAAAACCCCCCCCAAAAACCCCCCCCCCCCCCAAAAAAAAAAACCCCCCCCCACACACACACAACAAACACAAAAAAAAAAAAAAAAAAAAAAAACCAAAAAAAACCCCACAAAAAACCCCCCAACCCCAAACCCAAAACAAAAAAAAAAACCCCCCCCAAACCCCCCCCACTTAAAAAAAACCAAAAAAAAGGGAAAAAAAACCCCCTTTTTTTTTGGGGGTTTTTTTTCCGGGGGGGTTCCCGGGGGCCCCCCCCCCCGGGGGGGGTTTGGGGGGGTTTTTTTTTTTTGTTTTTTTTTTTTTTTTTTTTGGGGGGTTTTTTTTGGGGGGTTTTTTTTGGGGGGGGGGGTTTTTTTTTTCCCGGGGGGGGGATTTTTTTTGGGGGGGTTTTTTTGTTTTGGGGGGTTTTTGGGGGGGTTTTTTTTTTGGGTGTTTTGTTTTTTTTAAAATTTTTTTTTTTTCCCCCCATGGGAATTTTTTTAAAAAAAAAATTTTTTGGGTTTTGTTTTTGGGGGTTTTTGGGGGGTTTTTTTTGGGTTTGGGGGGGTTTTTTTTTCTTTTTTTCCCAAAAAAAAAAAAAAAAAAAAAAAATTTTGAAACCCTTTTATAGGGGGGGGTTTTTTGGGAAAATTTTTTTTGGGCAAAAAAAAAAAAAAAAAACCCCCCCCCCTTTTTTAAAATTTAAAAAAAAAATTTTTTTCCCGGGGGGGGGAAAAAAAAAAAAAGGGGCCAAGGAACATTTTTCCCCCCCCCCTTTTTTTTTCCCCCCAAAAAAAAAAAGGTTTGGGCCCCCCAAAAGGAAAAAAACCCCCCCCCCTTTTTAAAAAAAGGGGGGGGAAAAGGAAAAACCCCTTTTTTTAAAAAGGGGTTCCCCCAAACCCGGGGGTTTTTTTTTTTTTTTGGGGGGTTTGTTGGGGGAAAAAAAATTTTCCCTTCCCCCCCCCCCCCCCTTTTTTTTTTTTTTTTTTTTTTTTTTTTCCCCCCCCCCTTTTTTCCCCCCTTTCCCCCCCCCCCCGGGGGGGGGAAAAATTTTTTTTTTTTCCCCGGGTTCCAAAATTTTTTTTTTAAAAAAAAAGGGGGTTTTTCCTTTTGGGGGAAAAAATTTTTTTAAAAAAAAATCAATTTTTTTTAAAAAAAGGGGAAACCTTTTTTTTTTTTTAAAAACCATTTTTTCCAAAAAAAATTTTAAAATTTAGGATTTTTAAAAAAATTTTTCCCCTTTTTTTTTAAAAAATTTTTTTTTTCCCCCCTTTTTTTTTTTAAAAAAAAAATTTTTTTCCCCGGGGGGTTAAAAAAATTTTTTTTTTTTTTTAAAAACTTTTAAAAAAAAATTTTAAAATTAAAAAAAAAAAAAAAATTTTTTAAAAGGTTAAAAAAAAAATTTTTTTCAAAAAAAAAAAATTTTTAATTTTAAAAAAAAAAGGAAAAAATTTTTTTAAAAAACCTTTTTTTAAAAGGGGTTTTTTTTTTTAAAAAAAAACCCCTTTTTGGGGGGAAAAATTTTCCCCAAAAATTTTTTTTTTTTTTTCCCCCCTTTTTTTAAAAAAAAAAGGGGGCCCCTTTAAAAAAACCTTTTTTTTGGCCCCCCAAACCCTTTTTTAAATTTTCCCCCCTTTTTTTACCCAAAAAACCCCCAAAACCCCCTTTTTTTTTTCCCGGGGGGCCCTTAATTTTTAAACCTGAAAAATTTTTTAAAAAACCTTTTTTTTTTGGGGGGGGGGGGTTTTTTTTTTTTTTTTGGGGGGTTTTGGGGTTGTGGGGGGTGGTTTTTTAAAAAGGGGGGGGGGGGGGGGTGGGGGGGGGGGGGGGGGGGGGAGAGAGAAAAATTTTTTGGGGGGGGGAAAAAAAAAAAAAAGGGGGAAAAGGGGGAAAAATTTTTTTTTAAAAAATTTTTTTCAAAAACCAAAAAAAAAAAAATTTTGGGGGAAAAAAAAACCCCAAAAAAAATTTTTTTAAAAAAAAAATTTTTTTTTTCCCCCGGAAAAATTTTTTAAAAAAAAAAAAATTTTTAAAAAAAAAAAACCCTTTTTTAAAAAAAAAATTTAACCGGGGAAAAAAAAAAAATTTTTTTAATTTTTTTTTAAGGGGGGCCTTTTAAATTTGAAAATTTTTTTAAGGGTTTTTTGGGGCTTTTTTTTAAAAAAAACCCTTGGGGGGAATTTTTTAAAAATTTTTAAAAAAAAAAAGGGGTTTTTTTTTTAAAAAAAAAAACCCCCCCAAAAAAAAAAACCCCCGGGGGAAAAAAAAAAGGGGAAAAAACCCCTTTTTCCCTTTTTTTAAAAATTTTTTTTTTTTTCCCAAAAACCCCGGAGGGGTTTTTGGGCCTTTTTTTTTAAAATCTGACATCCGCTGTTTTTTTTTGGCCTTTAATTTAAAAAAACCCCTTTTTTTTTTTTTTAAAAAAACCCCCTTTTTGGGGTTTTTTAAAAAGAAAATTTTTTTTTTGGGTTTTTTTTTCCCCTTTTTTTAAAATTTAAAATTTTTTTTTTTTTTTTTTAAAAAATTTTTTTTTTAAAACCCCCAAAAAAATTTTTAAAATTTTTTCAAAATTTTTTTTTTAAAATTTTTGAAATTTTTTTTTTTAATTAAAAAAAAAAACCCCTTAAAAAAAACCCCCCCCCTTTTTTCCCCAAAAATTTTCCCAAAATCCCCCCAAAAATTTTTTTTTTTTTTTCCCTTTTTTTTTTAAAAAAACCCCCCCCTTTTTTTTAAACCCCCGGCCGGGCCCCGGGGGGGGGGGGGGGGGGGGGGGGGGGGGAAAAATTTTTTTTTTTTTTTTTTTCCGGGGGGGTTTTTTTTTTTTGGGGGGGGAAGGTTTGGGGGTTTTTTTAACTTTTTTTTGGGGGGGGTTTTTTTTTTTCTTTTTTTTTGGGGGAAAAACCCGTTTTTTAAATTTTTTTTGGGGGGGGGGTTTTTTGAAGGGGCCCTTTTGGGGGGGGGGGGGGAAAAGGGGGCCCCCTTTTTTTGGGGGGGGGTTTTTTTTTTTTTTTCCCCCCGGGGGGGGGTTTTTTGGGGGAAGGTTTTAAAAAAAAAATTTTTTTTTTTTTTAAAGGGGGAAACGGTAAAAAATTTTTTTTTTTTAAAGGAAAAAAAAAAAAAAAAAAAAATTGGTGGGGGGGGGCCCGGGGGGTTGGGGGGGGGGGGGGGGGGGCCCCCCCCCTTCCCCCCCCCTTTTTTTTAAAAATTTAAAAAACCCTTTTAAAGGGGGTTTTCAAGGGGAAAAAAAAAAAAAAACCCCCCCCCGGGGGGCCAAAAAAATTTTTTTTTCCCCCCCAAAGGAAGGGTTTAATAAAAAACACAAAAAAAAAAAAAAACAAAACCCCCCCCCGGGGGGCCCCCACACACACACACACACCCTTTGGTTTTTTAAAAATTAAAAAAAAAAAAAAACCCCTTTTTTTTTGGGGGGAAAACCCCCCCCCAAAAAAAAAAAAACCCCTTAATTTCCCCGTCAACCAAAAATTGACAGATTCTATCAGGGGGAAATAAAAAAATTTAAAGTAAAAAAAAATTTCCAACTTTTTCCCCCCCCCAAAAAACCCCTTTTTTAAAAGGGGGGGGGTTTTTCTTTTTTTTTAATTTGGGGATGAAAAGAGCCTTTTCCCTTTTTGGAAAAAAATTTTTTCCCTTTTTCCTTTAAATTTTTCCCCCCAAGGGGGAAAAAAACCCCCCAAAAATTTTTTGGGGTTTTAAATTTGGGGGGGGGTTTTTGGGGCCCCCCCCAAAACTTTTAAAAAGGGGGGGGAAAAACCCAAAAAAAAAAAAAAAAAATTTAAAAAAGGCCCCCCCTTTGGGGGGGCCCCCCCCCCCCCCCGGGGGGGGGTTTTTAAAAAAAAAAACCAAAAAAATAAAAAAAAATTTTTTTTTTTTTCCCCCCGGGGGGGAAAAAAAAACCCCCCCCCCCCAAAAAAAACCCCCGGGAAAAAAAGGAGAGAGAGAAAAGAGGGGAAAAAGGGGAAAAAACCCCCCCCTTTTTTTTTTTTTTCCCCGGCCGGGGGAAAACCTTTTTTAAAACCGGAAAAAAAACCCCCAACCCAAAAAAAAAAAAAAAACCCAAAAAAGGTTTTTTCCCTTAAAAAAAAAAAAATTTTGGGGGGGGGTTTTTAAAATTTTTTTTAAACAAAAAAAAAAAAATTTTTTTTTTTTTTTTTTTTAATTTTTTTTATCCCGGGGGGTTTTTTCCCTTTTTCCTTTTTAACCGGGGAAATTTTTTTTTAAAAAGGGGGGAAAAACCCCGGGGGGGGAAAATTTTGGAAAAAAAAAAAATTTCCCCCCAAAAAACCCGGGGCCCAACCCCCCCCAAAATTTGGGTTTGGGGGGGGGGGGGAAAAAAAAAACCCCAAAAAAAAAAGGCCCCAAAAAACCCCCCGGAACCCCCCAAACCCCCCCCCTTTCCCCGGGGGGGAAAATTTTTTTGGGGGTTGGTTTAAAAATTTTGGGCCCCAAAACCACAAAAAAAAAAAAAAATTTTTTGGGGGGGAAAAAACCCAAAAATTAAAAAATTGGGGGGAAAAGGGGGGAAGGGGGGGGGGGGGGGGGGGGGGGGGGGGGGGGGGGGGGGGGGGGGGGGGAGGTGCGAAAGAGAAGGGCGATGAGATGAGGAAGGGGGGGGGGGGAAGGGGGGGGCCCCTGTAAAAATTTTTGCGTGCTCTTTGTCCAGGTAAATGGCGTGAAAAAGCGATAGGGTGACCCAAAGACTGTGCGTGGCATCGCCCCCCTCCAGCTGTTACACCCCCCCCCCCCCCCCCCCCTCAACCCCCCCCCCCAAAATCTTCCCCTGCTTAAATTGGCCCGACTGATAAAGGGGGAAGGAGGAAGAGGGAGAGAAGAGGGAAGGGAGAAGGGTGAGGGAGGGGGGGGGGGCGGGGAATTTAGGAAGAGGCCCAGGGGAGGGGGAAAATCGGGGGGGAGGGAGGGAGAGGCCCAAGGGGGATTGGGTGGGCGGGGGGACCGAGGGATTGGGCATGAACCCAGAGTGGGAGTGGAAAGGGGGGGTGGGGGGGTGGGGGTGGTTTAAGGGAAGGGACAAGGAGGAAGGGGAAAAAGGGGGGAGATGAAGAAAAGGGACAGAGGGCCGAAAAGGGGGGGGGGGGTGGGAGGGGGGGAGGGGGGGCGGCAGGGCAAAATAAGATTTGATAATGTTGCTTATACCCCCGCCACCGCAAAGGGGCCCTTCAGGGCTGTCACCACGTTAAATTCAAAATCACCAGTCAAAAAAAAAAAAAAAAAAAAAAAAAAAAAAACCCCAACTTTCAAAACATAGGAGCAAAAAAAAATTAAGGGGAAAGGGTTAAAAAGATTTTAATAATGTCAAATTGGAAAAATTGTGATGAGATAGCCCGGGGGAGAGAGAGGGAGAGAGTGTTGCGTGTGTGCCGCGCGTTGGGGGTGTGTGTGCGCGTAGGGATGTTTCACCCTGCATTTCTTTTTAAAACAGGGGAGAGAGAGAAGGGGAGGGGGAGAGAAGAAGAAAAGAGGGCACCCCACCCACACACACACCACACACAATTTCCTCACAATTTTAAACCATGGGGTACGGGCCCCATGTGCATGCAGAAAACCAAAAAAATAAAATTTTATTTCTAAGCACACATAAAGGGGAAACACACCCACCCCAAACATAAAAATTGCTTTTGTACTCTTACAATATGGTTTTGTTGCTGTAATTTTTTGAAAAACGTTTCCTTTTGGGGAGGGGCCCTTGCAAAGATTGGACAAACAGCTTTACGCTTTTTATTTCCCAAAACAAGTTTAAAACACTGGGCTTGGACTAAAGATGTTTAAAAAAGAAGAATACACAATGCCCGTGATAGTAACTTTAACACATTTCCCAAAAAATTGTTTTCTTTTCAACATTTTAAGTGAAAAGCAACACAAAATACCAAGTCTTTAAAAAAGGGGAAAAAAAAAAGGAAAAAAAAAAAATCTCACACATTCCCCCAAAAAATTTCAATATAGAAAAAAAAAAATTTTTGATCAGCTTTTCTTTATTTCAAAAAAACACCCCCCCCAAAAATTTAAAAAGGCAAAACGCCAGGGGCCTTTACCATTCGGGGACACCACACATTCCGACCCCATTTCTCCCCCCACCATTTGCGAGGGAAAAACAAAAAAAAGTGTGGGTGAAAAAGGGAAATTTGGGCCAGAAAGGCAAGGGAAAAAAATGGACGACAGTAAGGGGCTTTAAAACCGGGAAAAGTAAAAATCAAAATTTCAGGGAAAAAGGGACAGGCAGAGTCACAGAAACCAAAAAAATTTTAGGAAATTAAAAAAGGACAGAATTTCCCGCAGGTGTTTAAAAAAGGGGAAATTTCCCATCCCCGAAAACATTCGAAACAAAACGCCACCCCCCCACACAAGTCATTTCATACACAAAAAACTAATGTTTTAAAAACATATAGCAAAAAACCCCCGACAAAAACATTTAAAAAATTTCTTATGTACCCCTTAAAAATTGGCATGTTGCTGTAATTTTTTCAACATGGGAAACCCGGGTAAAGGGCCCTTGCAAAAAACTGGACAGCCCGCATGGGCGTTATATGTCTATAAGTTTTAACACAGTATGTTTCACTAAAATGTCAAGAAGTAATTTCAAACCCCGTCAGAAATAATAATTTCAACACACACATTTCCAAAGCATGGTTTTTTTTTCAAACTTTTAATAAGTAAAATGCAACAAAGGGAAAATGTTTGTTTAAGAAAGGGAAAAAAAAAAATTTCCCCCACCCCCCAAAAACCCCCCCGCAAATACAGAAAATTTTATCCAAAGCCTCCCTTTACCCCCCCCCCCCCCCCCAAAAAAAAAAAAAAAAAAAACTAAATCAATAAAAATTTCCTAAAACCCGGCCTCCATTCCCCTCTGACACTCCATTCCGTCCGATTTGTCCCAATGAGGAAAAAAGATGAAAAAATGTGAAGACAGCTGAACAGGCAGAAAACCAAAGGCCCATAGTTTCCGAATAAGAATAAAAATTTAAAAAAAGAAATTAAAAGGAAAAAGTAACAGAAACACAGAAATGAGGAAATTATGGCACAGAAAAATTTCCCGGTTTGTGGAAGGCGACCAAACCCCCCCCCCCCCCCCCCCCACTTCCACATACAAACAAATTCCCCCCACCAATACAAACACACCAAAAATATATTTTAAAAATAAATTTATATATATATAAAATATAAATATTTATGTTTTTTTTAAATGTGGTGTAATATATATGGCGAGTTTTTCGCACGGGGGGTGTGTGTGTGTGTGTGGTGGGTGTGGGGTTTGTGTTGTGTTGGTGTGTGTGTGGTGTATGGTGGTGTGTGTGTGTGTGTGTGATGTGTGGGTGTGTGTTGGGGGTGGGTTTTTGTGTGTTTGTGTGTGTTGTAATGGGTGCTGAAGCGCAAATCAGGTAGCACACGAAACTAACACAAAAAACTAAAATTTTTTAAGAACACTTTAGGAAACACTTTAAACAAACATAAGTTGCTTATGTAAATCTTTTACAACAGGGGGTTTTGGGTGTAATGTTTGCTACAGTGTACGAAAGGTAGGCCCTTTTCAAAGATTGGACAGCAGCAGGGCCCTTTTAAAAACTATCAAGTTTAACCTTTATCTGGCAGTTTTAAAAATGTCAAAAAAGCATACACAATTTTCCGGTTTTAGTAATCCCCACTCCCCCATTCCCCAAAAAACATCGGTTTTCCCTATCAACATTTCATTAAGGAAATACAAAACTGGATACCAAGTCCTAAAGGTAAAAAAAAAAAATTTTCTCTCCCCCTATTTTAAAACAACGCGCGCGCGCACACACAAAACACACCCCACGCACGAAACCACCCACAGAAACCCCACCCAAAAAAACACCCTACACACACCCCTTCAATTTTAAAAAGCAAAAATATTCCCGCCCTCTTCCATTTCCCCCTTCCCCCACACCCTCTTTAAATTTTCACACACACACCCCGCGCGGGAAAAGTCACATGTACGTACACAAAAAACTTTTTCCCAAAAAACATTTGAAAACACCCCCGGACAAAAACTTAAAAACAAATTTTTTTGGGGACTCTTCCCCAAAAAATGGTTTGTTTTCTTTTAAATTTGCAAAAAGGTACCAAATATAAAGGGCCCTTGCAAGATTGGGGCCCGCAGCATGCCCCCCCAAATTTTTTTTTTTTAGTATAACTGGGTCTGGCATTAAAGATGGCACAAAAAAAGCAGACACAATTTCGTTTTAGTAGCAACCCCATCATACACCCTTCCCCAAAGCCCTTAGTTTTTTCTTTTCATCAACATTTATCAATGAAACAAAAACTGGTTTCTGTAAAGCATAAGAAAGTTTGAAAAAAAAATCAGAAGAGAGAGAAAAAGGGTACCCACACGCAAACCCCCCAACTCCAAAAAACATTTCAAAAATAGGGAGGGCAAAAAAATTGATAGATTCCTCCCCCCCCCTCCTCCCCCCCCCCCCCCCCCCCCCCCCCCCCCCCCCCCCCCACCCCCCCCCCAAAAAAACCCCCCCCCCCCCCCCCCCCCCCCCCCCCCCCCCCCCCCCCCCCCCCCCCCCCCACCCCCCCCCCCCCCACCCACACCAAAACCAAAAATGTAAACAACAATGGACCCAAAAGGCCCCCATCAACCCTTTGGGCAATTTAAACCTCCCTAAAAAAAAATTTAAAAAACAAGGCCCGTGGGGGGGTCAAGAGAAAACCAAAAAGGGGAAATTCTAGGACCCGAAATTAAAAAAAGGGGAAAATAAGGGGTAAATAAATTAACAAAAAAATTCCAGGAAAAAAAAAACAAAAATCACATTAAAAACCCCAGGGAAAAGAAAACCCAAACAAAAAATATTCCAAAAATTTTTAAAAAATTTTTTAAAAAAAACCCTTCCCCCCCTTTAAAGTTTCCCCTTTTTTAAAACAACACACCCCCAAAACACAAAAAAAACTAAACCCTTAATTAACCAAACAAAACAAACCCCTTTCCCAAAATGTCAAAAAGGCAAAGCATTTTTTAATAAGCCAAAAACCACTTTCCCCCAACTTGTTTTTCTTTTATAAATTTTCTGAAAAACTGCCGTCCCAAAGGGTTTTAAACCCCCAAAATTGGAAAAATTTTAAATGGGAAAACAAAAAATTTCCTTTCAAATTACCCCCCCACCCCCACAAAATTTAAAAAACAAACCACGTAGTTTAAATCAACCAAATTTTCCCCACCTTCCCCAACAGTCTTTTTCCTTTTCCCTCAACCCTTTTTATAAAAAAGGTGAAAAATTACCCAAAAAAAGGAAAAAATTACCAGGTAAGAAAGGAAAAAAAAATTAAAAAAAAAAAAAAAACAAACACAACCAAGAAACAAAATTAGGAAATTAAAAAAAATTTTCACAGGTGTAAAATAAAAAACCCACCCACCCCCTCACACAATTTTAAAAAAACAAACCATTGGACAAATCCCAAAATCACCAAAAAATTTGAAAATTCCCCGACAAAAATTCAAATTGGGGTTTCTTCCTTTACCTTTATTTTTAAAAAAGATAAAAGGTTGGAAAGAAATTTTGGGCCCGAAAGTTAAAAATAATTGGGACGGATGGTTAAGGAAAAAGAAAAAATTTTTTTAAAAAAAAATTAAAAGGAAACAAACAAAGGGGAAAACAAAACCAGAACTGAAAAAAGAAAAAAATTTTACAAACCAAAATTTTCCGCAGGGGGGTTAAAAAAATAAAAAATTTTCCCCATTTTCCCCCGCAACCCCCACAAAACCCAATTTTTAAATTAAAAAAAACCCCAAAAACACACGGGGGCCGGGGGCCAAAAACAGTCACATGTACATACACCAAAAACTAATTTTAAGAAAATATGGAAAAAAACAAAACCCCCAAAAACATTAAAAAAATTGCTTATGTTCTCTTCACAATATGGTTGTTGCTGTAATATTTGCAACAGCTAAAAAGGGGGGGGCCATTGCAAAAAATTGGACAGCAGCATGAAAGCTTAAAATTTTAAAAATCAATTTTTTTACTGGCTGTAAAAGGTTTTCAAGAGGGAAAGGGCCCCTACCAAAAAGTTGTTTTTTTTAAAAATACAAAACCCCACACATTCCCCCCAAAACCGGGTTTTCCCTTTTTAAAATTTCAAAAAAGTAAAAAGCAACACCCGATAAATAAGTTATAAAAAAGGTTTAAAAAAAAAAACTCTCACCCCACACACACACACCAAAACCCAAAAAATACAAAAAAATTCTCAGTTTTCCTCCCTTTTTTCCCCCTCCCCCCAAAACCCATTTTTAAAAAATTTAAAAAATTGGGGCCCCCCGGCGGGGGCGGCATTTGGGAGGGAAGTAAGGGTCATTAACCAAAAAAAAATTTTTGTTATGGGTAACCCGGAAAACCTTTCTTTGCTTTTGTCTGGGGGGCCCCTTTGGTGGTTTCTGTTTTTTGAACCGCTGAACCCAAAAAGGGGGAACCAGCCAAAAAAAATTTGGAAAACCCGAGAAAAAGACTTAAAATTTTTTATTTTTTAAAACCTGGAAAGTTGGCCCTAAGTTTTTCAAAAGGAAGAAAGGTAAGGCCTTTAAAAAGGCCCGCCGACCCCAAAAGGGGCCACATCAAGGGGGTAAAAAATGTCAAGAAAAAATACACCCCGTCCGTTTTGTATTTAAACCACACACACATTTCCCCAAAGGGGGGGGGTTTGGGGGGTTTTTTTTTCCCAAAAATTTTCATAAGTAAAAAAAACACCGGGGTACCTGTTTTTTATAAAAAAAGGGGTAAAAAAAAAAAACCCCAAAAAAAAACACAACACACACACAACCCAAATAGGAAAAAATTATTTGTTTTCCTTTTTTTCCCCCCCCCCCTTTAAAAAAACCCCAAAAATTAAAAAAAAGGGGGGCCCGCGCGGCCGTTTTGAAAAAATCATTTGAAAAAAGAAAAGGGAAAAAATTAAAAAACGGGGTTTTGGGGATTCCTTGGGGGTTTTTGTAATTTTGAAATGTCCGGTGGCCTTGCGTGGCGCGCTGGGCCCCTTTTGGGGGGCTTTTGTTAATTGTGGCCCGATGGCCCCAAAAAATAAAACCCACGAAAAAAAAAACCTAAATTTTTCCCAAACACTGGCTCTTATAAAAATTTCTTTGGTTTAAAAATTTTTAAAACCCGGTATGTTTCTGATGTTTACAACAAACGAAAACCCCAAAAACAACACAACCCAAACCCCAAAACAATTTTTCCTAAAAAATTTAAAAAAAAGAAATTACACTGTCCTTTTCCCCCCCTTAAAAAAACCACACCCCCAACCCCCACAAACAACCGGTTTCCATTTCCCCCATTTCCCTTAAAGGGGAAAAAAAGGAAAAAAGTGAAAAAAAAATTCCTTCCCCAAAAAAACCAAAGGCGAAAAAAAAAGGGAAAAGAAAAAAAAATTTTGGAAAAAAAAACAATTCAAAAGAAAACAAAAAATTAAAATTCACGTTTTCCTTTTAAACCCCCCCCCTCCCCCCCTTAAAAATTAAAGGAAAAAAACAAACACACACACACAAAACACACACACACACACACCAAACCCCCAAAAAAAAAAAACCCGCCAAAAAGCACAGTAAAAAAAGAAAAAACCAAAAAACTAATTTTTAAGAACATTTGAAAACACGGGCAAAAAACAAAAAAATTTTTAGGTACTCTTCAAAAAATGGTAAAGTTTTCGGGAATTTTTTGCAAAAACGTACCAAAATTTGGCCCTTGGGAAGAAATTGGGCAAAGGGGATGACCCTTAAAATTGGTTTTAATTTAAAAAATAAACTATTGGCATTAAGGTTTTAAAAAAAAACACCAAAATTTAGAAAGTAAAACACCATCAACCATTTCCCAAAATTATTTTTCTTTTCATCAAAAATTTCATCAGTTTTTAACAAAACCACGGGGCTTATGTTTTTGGAAAAAAAATCAAAAGAGAAAAAAAAAAAAAAAAAAAAAAAAAAAATAAAAAACATACCACACCCTAAAAAAATGAAAAAACAAGGGCCATTCCCCCACCCCAAAAAACCTAAAAGCACCTCCCTGGCCTCCCCTACCCCCACACCATTCCGTCCGGGTTTTCCTCCAAATTTTTTGAGGGAAAAAAGATAAAAAATGTGAAGACAGCTGAATGGACCCCAAAAAAAAGAAAAAATGGACATATAAAGAAAGAAAAAAAGTAAAAATAAAAATTTTCAGGAAAAATAAAGGCCCAGAGGAAAACAACAGAAAAGAATTAAAGGGAAAAGAAATTCCAGATTTAAAGAGTGAAAAAACCCCCCCCACCCCCCTCAAACCAATACTAAAACCAACAACAACCAAAAAACAAACAAAACACACACACCACAACACTCAATTTACAAAAACACAAACCACACAAATAATTAAAATTATAAAAAATTTTTAAAAATTCTTTTAACCTTCCAAAATGAAGGGGGAAATTTTAAAACCCTAAAACCACAAAAACCAAAAAAAAAAAGTTTTAAATTTTTCAAGAAAAATAGGCAAAAAATGGAAAAAACAAAGTATTTTTAGGTACCCCCAAATTTAAAAAATTGCTTTTTTTTCAACAACTTTTCCAAAATTTTCCCCGAGATTACCCCAAACATACCCTTGTTTTTTTTTAAAAAAATTAAAAAAACCCCGGCAGAAAATTTAAAAGGGGGGCAAAAATATCGGTTTCCCCTTAAACCCCCCACCCCCCAAAACACCCCAAAAAAAAAATTTCCCCAAAAAAAATTTTTTCAAGGTTGAAAAAACCCCTTTTGGAAAAATTATTGCCATTTTTTTTAAATTTAGAGAGAAAAAAAAAAAGGGAGAAAGGAAAAAGAGGAAAAAAGGAGAGAGGAATGAAAAAAGTTTTTAAAAAAAAAGAAATGAAAAAGGGAACCGGGGTCACAAAGCTAAAAAAATTAAAGGAACAAATTTTCCCCTCTTCTAGGGCCCTCCCCAAAACCTCCAAAACTTTTAAAAAACACCCACAACCGCCGGCCCATCAAGTCCATGAAAACAAAGAAAAAATTTTTTGACAAAACAAAATGGGCAAAAACTAAAAAAAGGCCCCAAAAAGTTGGGCTTTGAATAAATTTTTAAAAATAAAAATACCCGGAAAAATTAAAGGCCAAATTTTTACAAAAAAGCACCCGAAAAGAAAGGCTCCCCAAAGTCCCTTTTTAAAAAAGAATTAAAAATTTCCCCCATTCCCCCCCATTTTTTCAAGGAAAAGCCCCTAGGAAAACAAATAAAAAAAAAAATCACACAAAAACACACACCACAAACACACTGCTTCAAATTTTAAAAACAAAAACACCAAAACTATTTCCTTTTAAAATTTAACAAACCCCTTTAAAATTTTGGTTAAAAAGGACCCCCCAACCGGGGGGAATGTTCCTTTTAATAACCCAAAAACTAACCAAAAATAGGAAAAAACCCCCGACAAAAAAAATTAAAAAATTGCTTTGACCCTTAAAAATTTCTTAAAAATTTTAAAACTGCCCCTGGCCCCTTAAAGGGGGCCCAAGAAAGTTTTAAAAAAGGGTTTTTGGGGGGAAAAAACAAGGAAAAACCCCCAAGTCAGTTTTGGAATAAACCCAATTTACACCAAATTTCCCCCAAACATGGTTTTCTTTTCAAAATTTCAAAAGGAAAAAAACAAGGGTACCGTATAAGAAAGGTTAAAAAAAAAAATAAAAAACACACCAAATACCCGAAAATTCAAAAGGGGGCCCAAAAATTGGGGGTCCTCCTTTTCCCACACCCCCCCCCCCCCCTAAAAAAAAAAAACCCAGGAAAATTTTTTAAAATTGTTTCCCCCCCCTTGACCCACCCCCTATTTAGAGGAAAAAAAGTGAAAGTGGGGGGAATGGCCGAAAAAGGGGAAAAAAAGGGTCGATTGGTTGGGGTGTGTTTCAAAAAAAAGGGGGCCCCGGCCGGCCGTGTGGGGCCCTTTGGGGTTTTGGAATTTTCCCGCGGGGAAAGAGTAAAACCACCCAAACAAAAGCAAAATTTTTAAAGAACACAAAAAACCCCGACCCCTTTAAAAAATTTTTTAAAATTAAAATTTTTCAAAAGGGGTTTAAATTTAAAAAAACAAAGGGAAAACCCTTTAAAAAACATAAAACCAATTTCTTTAAAAGGGGGTTTTATAATAAGGGTTTTTTCGTAAAATTTGAAAAGGGATTTCAAAATTTTCCTTTTTTAAAAACCACACCACAAAAATTTTATATTTTAAATTTCTTTTAATGGCATAAAGGTTCCCAAAATAAAAAAGGAAAAAATTTCCCCTTTTATAATACCACCACAACAACCCCAAAAACCCCCGCCCACAACCCCCACAAGGGAAACAACCCCAAAAAACCAAATTAAAAAAAAGGAAAAAAATTAACCTTTCCCCACTCACAATTTAAAAATTTGCTTTGTGTAATATATGTTGCAAAGACAGCGTACCAAAGGTAGGCCATTTGCAAAGACTGGACATCAGCATGACGCTATATTTCTATCAAGTACAACACTGTCTCTGGCACTAAAGATGTCAAGAAAGAAGCATGCACAATGTCAGTTTTAGGAATAACGCAATCACACACATTCCCCAAAGCATTTCTTTTCTTTTCATCAACATTTCATCAAGTGAAATACACTAGATACCAAGTCATACGAAAGGTTAAAAAAAAAAAAAAAAATCAAACACACACACACACATATCCAGAAACATTTCAATATGGAAGACAAAAATATTCATCAGCTGTCATCCATTCACCCACCCACCCCCAACACACACCCTCTAAAAAAAAAAATCAAACCACTAGGCAAACAAACTGCACACTCACCAGGCCTTCGCACACCTCTCTCCGACATCTTTCCCGACCGATTTCTCCATCATCACCATTTCCAATGAGAGAAAAGATGAAAGTGTGTGATGAATGGACCAGAAAGACGGAAAATAATGGACGATGGTAAGGAATAAAAAAAAAATGTTTTAAAAAATATGAAAGGAACAAGGACAGGCCGAGACACAGAAATGAGGAAATTACAAGGACAGAATTTTCAGCAGGTGTGAAAGAGTGAAATACCCCATCCCCAACACATGCACACACATTCGAAGACAAACACACACACACACACACACGCGCGCGCGCGCATGCACAGTCACATGTACATACACAAAAGCTAATTTTTAAGAACATATAGCAAAACACCGACAAAAACATTATAAAAACAATTGCTTAGGTTCTTTCACAATATGGTGTGTTGCTGTAATATTTGCAACAGCATACACAAGGTAGGCCATTGCAAAGACTGGACAGCAGCACGACACATATTTCTATCAAGTATGTCTATCTGGCAGTAAAGGTGTCAAGAAAGAAGCATACACAATGTCTGTTTTAGTAATAAACACTATCATACATATTCCCCAAAGCATTGGTTTTCTTTTCATCAACATTTCATCAAGTGAAATGCAACACTAGATACCAAGTTATAAAAATGGTTAAAAAAATCACACACACACACACACATCCAGACGCGTTCAATATAAAAGACAAAAATATTGCTCAGCTATCTTCCATTTACCCCAGCTCCCCCACACCCATTTTAAAAATTAAAACAATAGGCATACACACACACGCGCGGGCGCGCATGCGCGCGCGCGCACTGTCACATATACATACACAAAAGCTCATTTTCAAGAACATATGGAAAAACACACCGACCACCAAAACATTAATTGTTTATGTACTTTTCACAATATGGTGTGTTGCTGTAATATTTGCAACAGCGTGCCAAGGGTAGGCCATTGCAAGATTGGACAGCAGCATGACGCTTATATGTCTATAAAGTATAACACTGTATGTGGCACTAAAGATGTCAAGAAATAATAAAACCACGTCAGTAGTAATAATAGCATCCCCCACACACATTCTCCAAAGCACTGGTTTTCTTTTCAAAATTTCAATAAGTAAAATGCAACACCGGATACTGTATGTTATAAGAAAGGTAAAAAAAAAATCAAATCTCACACACACACACAGCAGAATACAGAAATTCAGATGTCCTCCCTTGTCCCCCCTTTACCCCCCTCCCCCCTAAAAACCTATTGTGTGTGTGTAATATATATATGTGTGTTGTGCGCGCGCGGCGTGTGAGCGAGCGAGTGAGAGAGAGTGCGAGTCCGAGTGCGAGTGCGCATGTGTGCATGTGTGCGTGTGCGCGTGCGCGTGTGCGCGCGCGTGCGCGCGCGTGCGTGCGCGTGCGTGTGTGCGTGTTTGTGTAATGCCTGCTGAAGCGCACAGTCAGGTATACACACGAAACTAACACAACGGCTAATTTTCAAAACACATGAGAAAACACACAAATATAAAGAAGTTGCTTATGTATCTTTCACAACATGGCATGTTGCTGTAATGTTTGCAACAGTGTACGAAAGGTAGGCCGTTGCAAAGATTGGACAGCAGCATAACGCTTATATTTCTATCAGGTAGAACGCTTTATCTGGCAGTAAAGATGTCAAGAAATAAGCATACACAATGTCCGTTTTAGTAATAACACCACACACATTCCACAAACCATCGGTTTCCATATCAACATTTCATTAAGTGAAATACACCGTTTCTTTTTCTCCCACTGGATACCAAGTCATAAGGGAAAAAAAATTCTCTCCCTCATACACACACACACGCGCGCGCGCACACACACTTCAATATAAAGACAAAATATTCAGCTGTCTTCCATTTACCGCCTCCCCCTCTTGAGGGCACATAAGACCGTATGGCGAAAGCTTGGCTGTGTCTGGAGTGGCACTGTCTTCATCTGTCCGTGGGCATGGGTGGTTGGGTCTGTGGGGTGTGCTCGGCAGCTGGAGGGTGGTGTTTCTCGCCGGTGGGCTCTGCAGTCATGAAATACGGGCTGGTACACCCATGGGGGATGCTATTTTAAGGCTGTTATGAGTTGCATCCTGCAGTCTGATTTACCTCTGTTTTAGGAGCAGTTATGTCCCTTGATATCTTAATGGAGTGTCCTGCGCGTGCCTGTACCCATCGTCAACACAGCGCAGGCCTCCAAGGGTGGTACAGGACTGCTCTAAAGGCAGGTGAAGACAGTGCTTCTCTGGGTCCTCCCCAGCACCTTCGGGCGTTTCTTTTTCTTCTTTGCCTTAACTAGGCTGACCCTGGAGAAAGGTCCAGTGACGGCGAGGAAAGACCCACTGACCACAGGGAAAGTCCTGTTGACAGTGGGAAAGACTACAACTTTGGATTCTCTCTTGAGGCACATAAGACCGTATGGCGAAAGCTTGGCTGTGTCTGGAGTGGCACTGTCTTCATCTGTCCGTGGGCATGGGTGGTTGGGTCTGTGGGGTGTGCTCGGCAGCTGGAGGGTGGTGTTTCTCGCCGGTGGGCTCTGCAGTCATGAAATACGGGCTGGTACACCCATGGGGGATGCTATTTTAAGGCTGTTATGAGTTGCATCCTGCAGTCTGATTTACCTCTGTTCAGGAGCAGTTATGTCCCTTGATATCTTAATGGAGTGTCCTGCGCGTGCCTGTACCCATCAACACAGCGCAGGCCTCCAAGGTGGTACAGGACTGCTCTAAAGGAGGGTGAAGACAGTGCTTCTCTGGGTCCTCCCCAGCACCTTCGGGTGTTTCTTTTTCTTCTTTGCCTTAACTAGGCTGACCCTGGAGAAAGGTCCAGTGACGGCGAGGAAAGACCCACTGACCACAGGGAAAGTCCTGTTGACAGTGGGAAAGACTACAACTTTGGATTCTCTCTTGAGGGCACATAAGACCGTATGGCGAAAGCTTGGCTGTGTCGGAGTGGCACCGTCTTCATCTGTCCGTGGGCATGGGTGGTTGGGTCTGTGGGGTGTGCTCGGCAGCTGGAGGGTGGTGTTTCTCGCCGGTGGGCTCTGCAGTCATGAAATACGGGCTGGTACACCCATGGGGGATGCTATTTTAAGGCTGTTATGAGTTGCATCCTGCAGTCTGATTTACCTCTGTTCAGGAGCAGTTATGTCCCTTGATATCTTAATGGAGTGTCCTGCGCGTGCCTGTACCCATCGTCAACACAGCGCAGGCCTCCAAGGGTGGTACAGGACTGCTCTAAAGGCAGGTGAAGACTGCTTCTCTGGGTCCTCCCCAGCACCTTCGGGTGTTTCTTTTTCTCCCACTGGATACCAAGTCATAAGGGAAAAAAAATTCTCTCCCTCATACACACACACGCGCGCGCACACACACACTTCAATATAAAGACAATATTCAGCTGTCGTCCATTTACCGCCTCCCCCTCTTAAAATTAGACACACACACACACACACACACACACGCGCGCACAGTCACATGTACGTACACAAAAGCTAATTTCTAAGAACATAGAAAACACACGGACAAAAACATTAACAATTCCTTGGGTACTCTTCACAATATGGTATGTTGCTGTAATATTTGCAACAGCGTACCAAAGGTAGGCCATTGCAAAGATTGGACAGCAGCATGACGCTTATATGTCTATAAAGTATAACACTGTATGTGGCACTAAAGATGTCAAGAAATAATACACCATGTCAGCAATAGTAATACCACACACATTCTCCAAATCACTGGTTCTCTCTTCAACATTTCATCGAGTTAAATACAACACAGGATACTGTATGTCATGAGGTAAAAGAATACACACACACATACACACACGCATGCACATACACACGCATGCACATACACACACATACACACACACACACCCAATATAGAAAACAAATATTGATCAGCTGTCCCTTTACCTCCCCTCTAAAAACTAAATCAATAACTGCACACTCACCAGGCCTCCACACACCTCACACACCATTCCGTCCGATTTGTCCACCATTTCCATGAGGGAAGAAAAGATGAAAAATGTGAAGACAGCTGAATGGACCATAATGGCAGAAAACCAATGGACGATAGTAAAGAAGAAAATGTAAAAATAAAATTACAGGAACAAGTAAAGGCAGAGTTGCAAAGCAGCACAGAAAAGAGTTAATTACTGGCACAGAAATTCCAGAGGGTGTAGAAGAGTGATAAACCCCCACCCACTCACAACCACCACCACATACTAACACGTCCGTAGGCGAACACACCTACACACACACACACACACACACACTGTGTTCAATAGGCAAACACACTGACACTAAGAACCTGCTTTGGTACTCTTCACAATATGGTATGTTGCTGTAATATTTGCAACAGCGTACCAAATATAGGCCATTGCAGAGATTGGACAGCAGCATGACCTTGTATTTTATTTAAGTATAACACTGTGTCTGGCAGTAATGATGGCACAAAAGCAGACACAATATCAGTTTTAGTAGTAACACCATCATACACATTCCCCAAAGCATTAGTTTTCTTTTCAACATTTCATCAAGTGAAACACTGGTTACTGTATGTCATAAGTTAACAGAGAGAGAGAGAGAAGAGAGAGAGAGAGAGAGAGAGAGAGAGAGAGAGAGAGAGAGAGAGAGAGAGAGAAGAGAGAGAAAAGAGAAAGAGAAACGGATACACACACGCAAACACATCTCCAGAAACATTTCAACATAGAAGACAAAATATTGATAGATGTCCTCCCTCCCCCCCCCCCCCCCCCCCCCCCCCCCCCCATCTCTAAAAAATATGCAAACAAGTCGCACTCTCACTAGGCCTCCACCCACCTCTCCGACACCCCACACACCATTCCGTCCGATTTCTCCATCACAATGTCCATGAGGGCGGACAAGATGAAAACTAAAAGTGTGAAGACAGCTGAATGGACCAGAAACACTGAAAAGCAATGGACGATAGTAAGGACTACGAATAAAATGTAAAAATAAAACTACAGGAACAAGTAAAGGCAGAGTCACAGAGAAGCACAGAAAAGAATTACTAGCACAGAAATTCCAGATATATAAGAGTGAAATACCCCATCCCCACCCCATGCAAACGCATGCACTAGCAAACACAAACACACACACACACACACACACCCTACACATGTGCATAGTCACATTATTTTACACACACAGAACGAGCACAAACGCTAATTTCTAAAAGTATATAGGCAAAAGCATTTTTAAAGAATTTGCTTATGTACCCTTCACAACTTATGTTGCTGTAATATTTGCAACAGCGTACCAAAGGTAGGCCCATTGCAGAGATTAGACAGCAGCAAGACGCATTCATTCGTATTAAGTATAACACTGTATGTGGAACTAAAGATGTCAAGAAATAAGAATACACAATGTCAGTGATAGTAATAACACCAAACATTCCTGAAAGCGTTGGTTTGGTTTTCAAAATTTCATTAAATGAAATACAACACTGGAAACTTCAAGTCATAAGAAAAGTATAAACAAAAATTCACACACACGCGCGCGCCACACACTTAAATATAGAAGACAAAAATATTGATCAGCTGTCCTTTTGCCCGCTACCCCTCTGAAAAAAAAAATACAATAAGCAAACTGCACTCTCGGCCTCTACACCTCTCACTCCATTCCATCCGATTTGTCCATCACCATTGCCATGAGGGAAGAAAAGATGAAAAAGTGTGAAGACAGCTGAATGGACCAGAAAGGCAGAAAAACAATGGACGATAGCGAGGACTAAGAATAAAATGTAAAAATCAAATTACAGGAACAAGTAAAAGCAGAGACTCAGAGAAGCACAGAAACGAGGAAATTACTAGCACATGAATTCCAGGAGGTGTAAAAGAGTGGAAGACCCTTACCCACCCATCCACCACCACCACCACATAGAAACGCGTGCACAGGCGAACACACACCCACACCCGCACAATTACATGTACACACACAGAAGCAAATTTTTAGCACATAGGCAAACACACCGGCAAAAACAGAATTGCTTATTTCGTTAGTGTTTATAGGGTCCAGCGGACTACTAGGAGCCAAATCAGGACCTCAGCTATCATATCCGAGTGATACAAATACCCACACTAGTATTAACACATCGCTTAAAATTTATGAGGACAAAAGCACAATCATCTGTTCAACTCCGACGACACCTGTATACATTATTAAAACTATATTTTATAAGTTTACCTCTTTCAAAAAAGAAAAAATAAGATCTATTGAAATGTCACGAAAAAGAACCGATAAATCACTGGTGGAAAAGAACTTCTCTCCGATACACATCAAATCAGCACATTCTGTCAAAAGAATTGCATATGTTCTCTTCACAATATGGTATGTTGCTGTAATATTTGCAGCAGCGTACCAAAGGTAGGCCATTGCAAAGATTGGACAGCAGCATGACGCTTATATTTCTATACAGTATAACACTGTATCTGGCACTAAAGATGTCAACAAATAATGCACAATGTCAGTGATAGAAATAAGACAATCATACACATTCCCCATAATTTCTTATTTTCGTCAAAATTTCATCCAGTGAAATACAACACTGGATACTAAAACAAAGCCACAAACAGTATATCAATTGATCTTCAAAATATTGATCAGCTGTTCACCCTTTGCCCCTCCACCCTCCCCAAAATATAAAACAAGCAAACACCAGGCCTCCACACACCTCTCTGACACACCATTCCAAGCGATTTCTCAATCGGCATTTCCATGAGGGAAGAAAAGATGAAAAAGTGTGAAGACAGCTGGGTGGGCCAGAAAATACACAAGAGTAAGGAATAAGAATAAAATGTAAAAATAAAACTACAGGAACAAGTAAAGGCAGAGTCACAGCGAAGCACTGAAAAGAGGAAATTGCAAGCACAGAATTTCCAGATGTAGAACAGCGGAAGACACCCCCCCCCCCCCCACCCATATAAACGCGTGCGGAGGCGCGCGTGCGCGCACACACAAACACACACACACAAAATGCCTCATCATGCGCAGTCACGTGTACATGTACACATGTGTACAGTCACAAGTACACGCACAAAACCAAAACAAAACTTCCAAGTCTAAGAACACATAGGCAAACACACCGACACAAACATGAAAAATTACGTATGTATGTCACAATATGGTATGTTGCTGTAATATTTGCAACAGCGTACCAAAGGCAGACAATAGCAATTATTTGACAGCAGCATTACGCATTTATTTGTATAAAGGAAAAACTATCTGGCAGTAAAGATGTCAAGAAATAATACACAATGTCAGTTATAGTAATAACAGACACATTCCCCGAAGCACTTTTTATTTTCATCAAAATTTCATCAAGTGAAACACAACACTGGATACTATAAGTCAAAAGAAAGAAAAAAAGTTCAGGCTTACAGAGAACGACAGACCGACAGACACGCATACACACAACGCCTCCACATGGGCACAGTCATATGTACACACACAAAACCAACACACAAGCTAATCTTTAAGAACACACAGGCAAAAACACCGACAAAAATATTTAAAAGAATGTGCTTATGCACTCTTCACAATATGGTATGTTGCTGTAATATTTGCAACAGCGTACCAAAGGTAGGCTATTGCAAAGATTGGACAGCAGCATGGCGCTTATATTTCTATTAAGTATCACATTGTCTCTGGCACTATAGACATTAAGAAATACACAATGCCAGTGATAGTAATAACACCGTCATACACCTTTCCCGAAATGTTGGTTTGGTTTCCATCAAAATTTTATCAAATGAAATACAACACTGAATACTAGTAGCAAGTCATAAGGTTTAAACAAAAAAAAGTTCAATACATTTCAATATAAAAGAAAAAATATTAATTAGCTATCCTCCCTTTGCCTCCTGCCCCCCCCCCCCCTTCCCCCACTTAAATAGAATAGACAAACACTTCGCACATTCATCAGGCCTCCACATATCTGACACACCATTCCGTCCGATGTCTCCATCACCACCATCTCCATGAGAAAGAAAAATGGAAAAAGTGTGAAGACAGCTGAATGGACCAAAAGGGCAGTAAAATGGACGATAGCGAGGAATAAGAATAAAATGTAAAAATATTATTAAAGGAAGTAAAGGCAGAGTCACCGAGAGGTAGAGGCGAGAAATGTTGCTGGGAAGTGGATAGCGCTGAATTAGCGTTCCTCATTATCGAAAGGGAAAAATAATAAAACTACTGATCATGTCGTAATCTCCGAGCAAGTGGTTTAAAAGCACATTCACAAATCTGACAAGGAATCGACGTGACCAGCTCATTTACCAACTCCCTGAAGAACACGAAAATTAATGCCCTGATGGGTACAGACACCCACTTTACCACCATTTCATGTATTGATCTGTCCATCTCCATATATTTTCGCGTCCTATTTATTTCATCCGAGAATGTAGTTGTCCTAACTTAACCTTTTGGGTTTACTGGCCGTGTAGGTGTGGTACCTTTTCTCTGGTCTGTTGTTCAATAGTCCTATAGTACACCGATTATGCCACAAAAAAATAGGCTCAGTTCACATCTTGACAAAGCAAGAGGCATTCAACACCAATTTCTGTAAAGTACACATTGACGTTTAAAACAATACGCGAAATCCTCACAAAGAACACCACACAAAAATCAAGAGTAAGAATACACTAAAATCCGAGAGAAATGCGAAGGAAAGAAGACCCTCAGCGCTAAGGAACAGACGCTAAACCCTGTGAACGAGGACATTTTTTCGCTGTGAAAGGATCGACATGTTGACTGATCACCACGTCAGGCTTTCTGAGGAAGGGATGCTCACATCAGGAGGTACCAGGTGATCACAAGGAAATCTTTCAGGAACAGGATCAAAGACTTCCTCACCAGCTCTGCAGCTCAGCCCCAAAGGATCTGAAAACATGCGTCCACGTTCCAGACCTCCGAGGCATCAGATATGCTGCATCACTGGAGGGAATATTTGCCTTTCCTGAACCATTCCCTCTGGTACCGCCTGTTCTGCACCCTTGTTCAACAGAAAACTAGCATAGTAAACCAGAGCTGCCATGTCGATCATGTGTATGAAAAACGCTCCATCCTGTGAAAGAATGAGACTTTAAAACACGTGGGAAAAAAGACCGCTCTAAACCCTGGGAAAGACAAGATACTAAACCAGGAAGGAAAGGCACCAAACCGTGGGAAAATATGAAAGTGAAGAATACTCTAAACGCTGGGAAACTAGACTTAAACTATGTAGCAGAACACGATCCTCCGACACGGGGATATAAAAAACAAGGCATTTAATTTTGGTAAAGAAGATACTAACTCTGGCAAAACGACATCAAACCTGAAAGGATAAGATGCTAAACCATGGCAAGAAAACGCCAAGATCTGAATAGAGATGCTACGCTCTGAAAGAGAAGGCACTATACACGGGGAAAGAAAACATCTGTAAATTCAGATGGTACTGAACAGCAGGCAAAAAGATGCTAAAACTCGTCAAAGGAGAACACGCAGTGCGAGCCATTCGAAGACATTCCTATGAAACCAGAAAAAAAAAAGAAAAAACCTTTGGAAAAAAAAAGGTATGCAACCCTGTAAACGACAACGGTGTCAGTCGATCCCTTTCAAAGGGTCCTAAATCATCAAAAAAAGAAAACGTTGATCCCTGGCGATAATGTGAAAGTAATACAAGGAGAGGATGCAGAAGAAGACAAAATATAACAAAAATACTGCCCCGGTAAAAAAAAAAAAAAAAAAAAAAAATTAACAGTATCCGTTTATCTCGAGAGACAATGGTGTTGCGCCGTGGATCAGTCAGTTGTGGAGATGCAGCGCCCGCTGTGGCTGAAGACTCCGATCCCTAAGCGGCAGACTGTTGCAGTTGCTGCAGGTGAAGTCTCGGTCATGAGTGTCCGTTGGTGCCAACGTAATGTCTACGGTGCCTCCGTTCTTCCCACTGTGCGTCTCTCCTCCGGTCTGCTTGCTTAATGCCGGCCTTGATGGTGGACCACCAGCTGACCCGGTCTGAAGCTGCTGTCTCCAGGTCTGCTCGGTCGAGGCAGCCTGCCCTCAGGTCGCGCTTGCATACAGCCTTGTAGCGTTGGGCGGGCCCGTCCTGTGGGTCTGGAGCTCGTAGCCAGCTCGACGTATAGCAAGTCCTTTGGGATGGGACCGTCGTCCATGCGGCTGGCGTGGCCAAGCTAGCGCAGGCGTCTCTGCGTCAGCATGGTTAACATGCTAGTCATCCTTGCCTGGGCCAGGACGTCCCTGTTGGTGATGCGGTCCTGCCAAGTGATGCCCATAAGTCTTCTGAAGCAGCCCAGATGGAAGGCGTTCAGTCTGCGTTCTTGTCTTGAGTTCAGGGTCCATGCTTCACTTCTGTAGAGAAGACTGCTCAGCACGCAGGCTAAGCACACTTTCACCTTGGTGTTTGACATTAACATAATGTCTAGACTCTCTTCGCTGGACGGGCCATCACTGTTGCTGCCTTGCCGGTACGCATGTTCAGCTCGGCGTCCAGAGAGGTTGTTAGAGATGGTGGAGCCCAGGTAAATGAAGTCGTCGACCACTTCGCGGGTGTGATCGTCGATGGAGATGCGGGGAGTGCCGATGACGTCTTGGCCCAGGCATCAGCGGAGCAGGTGATCAGCCGTTGTAGGCTTCGTCGGTGTGGGCAGCGAGGGGCGGCGCGCGTCTGCGAAGAGCATCTCCCTGACGAGGACTTTCCCTAAATAAGCTGCATGCCTCAAATTCACGGGACCTGGTCTCCGTTGTCTTTGATCCGATGTCAGTTTCTTGTCCTGACAACAACAAAATGACACTTAACATATAGGGGTACATGAAGAAAGGATGGCGATGCGATTCTTTAAGTATTCTGGCATTTATTGATGTTTTGGAATAAGAAAAAAAATCGAGTGTGTAAATTCCTCAAATCATTGTGACACTGTAGTTACAACCATTTCGGAGACGCTACAGTGCTGTATAAAATCTGGTCTCAAAGACGCACGACTAAGTGTGGACAGTGGCCGTTCTGAAATTCCTTATCCTGTCTTAATACACCTTTGAATTTTACGCCAGATCCTTCCGACATTTTATTGAAAACTCTCGAAAATATCTTTTCAGTTACTTAAAAACGGAGCACGTGACAAGAACGACAGGAAAACGGACCAAATTACAAAAGATGCACGAGCAAGGTACCTTGAACTTATCTGGTATTTGAAAATATATCTAT
>JAFLJL010002824.1:133762-142926 GCA_018398815.1 Conus ventricosus
TTGTTCGATTCATTTTTCCCGCTCAGCTCCATGTTATTCTTACAAGACAAGAAAAGGTGGCATCACCCGATGTTTTGGGCAGTGCAGTATTACCCAGTTATAGCGTTTCATGTACGTGACGCATGAAAAATGTCAATGTATTTAGCTTACATATTACGGAGCCGTTTAGTACTGGTCAAAACACACGTGTACTGACACTTTCATCAGCTGAAAGAGAACATCCGTTTGCCCGTTTGATTTGCATCCTCGTATGGGGGTTCTGTGCTGTCGGTGTGTTCATGGCAGCGGCATCTCACTTTAGCTGTCCCTGGAGCATTGTCTCCCCTGTTGCTATTTTCAGCGCCGTCGATCCCCACGTTCATGTCGGATACGTAAAAATAATCATGTTAAACGGCATGCGTGACAAAAGGCTAATGTTTGTTTGGTGAACTACACAAATGTGTCTCAAATCCAAGTCATACTCAAATTGATAAAATGTCTCAATTCTTGCAATTAACACAAATGCATACATAAAATGAGTATAACCTGAACTCTTTCAGGCACTGGAAACGGAGACTTAGATCCAAGCATGCCTTTCTAGCTCGGCTGCCATGGTACCAAATCATACCCTAGATCGTTTCAATTTGGTGATTCAAACTTACTATAACACTGGCTCTGACCGTTGTACGATGTAGCTGCGTTTGTGACGGTGAATACGCTCGGTCTTTAGGTTTTTTTTACTATCCAAGCCAACAACAAAAAGCTCCTCCCTTGAAAACGCTGTTTAACCCATTGAAAGTTTACCGCCGGAACTAGTATCATACCTTGTCCCCGGTTTGCATGACTCGACCGTGTGGAGCGACGGTCCTTTGGTAGACTGGCACCACCCCTGGGAGAGCGCTCGTCCTCTCCGACCCTGCCACGGTGGGAAACCAACTCTGATCAAATCATGACAAAAACAGTCATCAAACCCTGTGAAAGAAAACACTAATCCCCGTCACACTATCAATCATAACACTAATCCCTGCCACTTACGCTATCAGTCATAGGAAATGCACTAAATCCTTATTTTTCATATACATATAGACACTAAACCCTGTGACAGGGCATTAATCCCTATGAAACGATAGACAAAATCCCATGACAGGACAATAATCGCTATGAAGTGATAAGACACTAAACCCCATGACAGGACAATAATCCCTATGAAGCGATAGACTGGAAAGGACATTAATCACCATCAACCCTACGGCAGGGCATTGATCGCTATGAAGGGATAGACACTAAACCCTATGACCGGACATTAATCGCTATGAAGGGACCCACATGTTGACTCTGATCACCATGCCAGCGCTTTCTGAGGAAGAAGGGATGCTCACACCAGGAGGTACCAGGTGATCACAAGGAAATCTTTCAGGAACAGGATCAAAGACTTCCCCTGCAGTTCAGTCCCAAAGGATCTGAAGACATGCGTCCATGTTTCAAAACTGCAATATACTAACTGGGATGGAGGGGAGGGGGGAGGCGGAGACATCCTTGGGAGGTAGTCTACAGATTAGTAGTATAAACAGCCGAGGCGGAGAAGTTCTTTATCCGGTTTGTTTTGCACTTCACATCGCGGTACCTTCTGCTAGAATGAAGCAGTTGGAACAGATGGATGGGTGTGTGTTAAAGGCTATGATGGATCTAGCTTTCCGTCTTGAGCGCATATTGTGAATAGAATCTATCTAAAGCTATTAGATCATCATCTTCGATTTTTTTAAGCGGTCTAAAACCGCCCATAATAATTCAAATGATGGAATAAACGAGCATGAAACCGACTGCCATATCTGCAGAATTAACTGCTGGGACTTGCTTTGTGTCAAAGTGACGCTAAACTCCGTCACGTTTTTTCAAAAGTATGCAGTTTCTACTGCTCTCACGGCGTCCATGTGGCCATATTGGAACCGACGAGTCGATGGTAAACGAGTTACCCCTCGCGGCCAATCACTGAACGCGACTTTTTTTTTCCTTAATACAAATGCTGGCCGTACGCTATTGGATAAGGTCTTCATTCAAGTTACTAAGATTTTTTTTAACAATGTAAGTGGAATTTTGACAAATTGTGTGGAATTGAAACAGAAGCCAGCACAGACTTCGCAGTTTGGACGAGTTTTTCATCTTTCCCCAAAACTCTGGCACCCGCAATTCACTTTAATGGAGTCAAAACGGATAGTAGGTGCTAAGCGGGAATGAACGTAAATCCATTGACTCTTCGTTTACTTTTGCTTATCCTCCATATTTTGGATTCATTACATACAGAGAGAGCGAGACAGTAGGCGGCGCGTGTGGACAATACGCGTATCTCATGTATCCCTTCACCTTTCCTTACTGCCCCAAGGAGTTGCCATCAAAGTTCAACAGTTCGTTTGTATATTATAAAATTGCTTGCGGTGCTTTTGATGAAAACCAATGAATCAAACAATTGGGAGGGGGGGGGGAGGTACCAGACACACACACACACACGCGTGTGTTCGAGTCTCACCTGCACCTCTGTATGGGAACCTCTTTGCATTGTCGCCCCTGTCCCTGGTGGTGGTAGTCTATAGTGGGCTGTCCCTGGTGGTGGCAGTCTCTCCAGTGGGCTGTCCTCCCTGTTCCTGGTGGTGGCAGTCTCCAGTGGGCTGTCCTCCCTGTACCTGGTGGTGGCAGTCTCTCCAGTGGGCTGTCCCTGTCCCTGGTGGTGGCAGTCTCTCCAGTGGGCTGTCCCTGTCCCTGGTGGTGGCAGTCTCTCCAGTGGGCTGTCCTCCCTGTCCCTGGTGGTGGTAGTCTCTCCAGTGGGCTGTCCTCCCTGTTCCTGGTGGTGGTAGTCTCTCCAGTGGGCTGTCCTCCCTGTTCCTGGTGGTGGTAGTCTCTCCAGTGGGCTGTCCTCCCCGTTCTCGGTGTGCTCCGCTGTGGCCTGTCCAGCCTGTTGTGGACACTCCCCTGTGGGCGGTCAAATCAAATCAAATCAAATCATGCTGCTTTCAGCCCTGCCGACCACGAAAGCCATATCAGGACTGACACTGTGGGGAAAAAATAAAGAGAATGAAAATGCAGAGTTAAAACTCAATACCAGTTATCTGTGGGCGGTCACCCCTGTAGTGGCCTCTTGCTGTGGGCTGTCCCTGTAGTGACCTCTCGCTGTGGGCTGTCCCTGTAGTGACCTCTCGCTGTGGGCTGTCCTCCCTGTAGTGACCTCTCGCTGTGGGCTGTCCCTGTAGTGACCTCTCGCTGTGGGCTGTCCCTGTAGTGACCTCTCGCTGTGGGCTGTCCTCCCTGTAGTGGCCTCTCTCCTGGGATATCGTCTGGTGTGTGGTAGTGGCCGCTCCTCTGGGCCGTTATCCTTGTTCCCCGTCAAGTGAAATCCTTTCATGACATTTTCTGCCTATATTTCATGGTCCGAGCAGTTGTTAATACGTACAAAACTTCTTTCATTTTGTTGAGGCGAAGCGATATGTACACATCGTATGTCGTCCCCTGGTGAATAAAACCAGCCCAACATAAAATGTATTATCCCAAGGCAGGAGAAGAGACCCGTTTCGTAAAACAATTTCCAAATGATTTACCATTTTTTTCCCGTTCGTTTGTTGGAGGCCGTCTTCTTTCTGGAACGCGTCGTTTACCATTTATTTTTCGGAACAATCTGCTCTCAAGTTTTGAGATATGGACATGCGGAGGTGTTGAATATCCCTTCGCCTCTTGAAAAATTTCCCTTTGGTAAAACTGCCCCTTTGTTAAATAGAAAAAAGTGAAATGGTTCAAACTGATTTTCTTTTTACAGAATTCTGGTCCGCAATGATATATTGAAGAGGGTAGGCTTAATCTTGAGCGATGACTCCTTTTTATACCGATGAACAAGATTCCATTTACCGTTATCTTGGAACTCGTAAATTTAAACATTTTTAGATGGAATTAGAAAAAGAATCAAAGAAAGATGACTATTGAACTGCTTTGACTAAAACATGTGGAACATGCACAGTTCAAATGGCCATCAGTCTGTGTATTAATGTTCACACACCTGCGAGGTGCGAGGTAAGTTTTTTTTTGTGACTGTTGCTAAAGTTTTACATCAAAGATTTTTCAGATCTGATCAGATTGAATCGCATATTGACTTTTTACCTTCAAAGTCGTCCCATGGGATCTCAGGGTGGGGGATGGGTCCTGCCTCCAGTCGTCTGCTCCTTTCCTTGCTGGTGTTCTGAACAATCACAGCCATTGTGCATGAGATACTGAACAATCACAGCCATTGTGCATGAGATACTGAACAATCAGCCATTGTGCATGAGATACTGAACAATCACAGCCATTGTGCATGAGATACTGAACAATCACAGCCATTGTGCATGAGATACTGAACAATCAGCCATTGTGCATGAGATACTGAACAATCATAGCCATTGTGCATGAGATACTGAACAATCAGCCATTGTGCATGATACTGAACAATCACAGCCATTGTGCACGAGATACTGAACTATAGCCATTGTGCATGAGATACTGAACAATCATAGCCATTGTGCATGAGATACTGAACAATCACAGCCATTGTGCATGAGATACTGAACTACTATAGCCATTGTGCATGAGATACCGAACATACTTCATTCTCAGGTAAAAGCAAGGTGTTTAAAAGGTATCACAATTGACTGACAATACGTCAATATTCATTTACCTTCAGTCATTCCACTATTCTGCGGATTGGAAACCGACTACTAGAACCTGTACCGGAAGGATTGTCTGCCCCTGCCGGCTCCTTCCCAAAGAGGAGTGCGCTTTAAGTTCCAGTGAAACAGCTGGATTCACAGTGGCGTTGCCTCCCTTTGGTTCACGCCGTTTATAAGTTATGAAAAGCGTAAAGCGCTGTACCAGTGTTTTAGACAATGGAACACCATCGCATTATCTTGGCCAATCTCAGTATTACGGATCACCCTAAAATATTACACTCACACGCACGCATTTACACGCACACACGCGCACACACACACACACACACACACACACACGCGCGCGCGCGCACGCACACACTTTTCTTCTTCTTCTTATGGTATCTGATCGTTAAGTTAGAGCATTAAAAAGAAAAACGCTTGATCGCAATGGCTGAACACTTCAAACGATCACAGCATTTCACATACCTGGCCATGATCTCAATGGCTGAACACTTCAAAGGATAACAGCATTTCACATACCTGGCCATGATCTCAATGGCTGAGCACTTCAAACGATCACAGCATTTCACCTACCTGTCCATGATCTCAATGGCTGAGCACTTCAAACGATCACAGCATTTACCTACTGGCATGATCTCAATGGCTGAGCAATTCAATCGATCACAGCATTTCACCTCACCTGGCCATGATCTCAATGGCTGAGCACTTCAAAGATCACAGCATTTCACATACCTGGCCATGAGCTCAATGGTGACCACTTCAAACGATGACTGCATTTCACCTACCTGGCCACCATGATCTCAATGGGTGGAGCCAACTTCAAACGATCACAGCATTTCACCTTTTTTCCTGGCCATGATCTCAATGGCTGAGCACTTCAATACGATACAGCATTTCACATACCTGGCATGATACAGTGGCTGAGCACCTTCAAACGATCACAGAATTTCACCTACATAGGCCATGATCTCAATGGTGAGCACTTCAAACGATCCACAGCATTTCACTCCTGGCATGATCTCAATGGCTGAGCACTTCAAAAACGATCACAGCACTTTCACCTACCTGGCCATGACACCACTGCAGGTCACAGGGACTCCCGTATTACTCGGCAAAGTGGTCCTGGGCATTCGCGACAACAGTTCAACAGTTCCTTCAGGTATTTATTTCTTTGCCAAAATGACAGGCCACAGTATGACACAGTGGGGTACATTTTCCAGCATACTGACGCCATCACAAGTAAACCGACGGTCACACTAGAGAACAGAATAAATGTCTGTTAACCCCAACTTGGCCAACACCGCAGTTTTGGGCGAAATGGCTAAAGCGCCTTTTCCTGTGGCGGGAAGAGAGAGAGAGGAGAATCACCGGCAGACAGACAGAACAGACAGAGAGTGAGAGACAGAGAGAGAGACAGACAGACAGACAGAGAGGCGGAGCCGACACACACACACACGCAAGCGCATATTACTGTTCTCTGACAGTAAGACGTCAATAACCAAAAAATAACGATTATCTACAAACAAAACATACTGTGGGATTATCCGTTTTTTTAATATAAATTTACTAAAGTTATCAGAGAGTAGCGTAGGGAAAGTAGCCAGGACTGAACACATCCCATAGAGTAACGCAGGGGAAAGAAAGCAGTTGAGGTTGTGTCTGAACGCGCCCATATTCACGGTGGGTGCAACAGGCTATCCGATTATTCGACGGTTGTTAATTGCAGCGTGGGGAGGCCCTGACAAAGTTAATGTTGCCTCTCAGACAGACAGACAGGACAGACAGACAGAGAAGGACAGACAGACAGGACAGAGAGGCGGGCACACACACACACATCACACACCACACCACACACAACACTAACACGAACATAACACACACAGACACTTTCTTTCTCTATCTCCTTTCTCTCTTCTATCTCTCTCTCACACACACACCCACGCAAACTAAAACACGGACACCTGCCACACACAGAGACAGAAACACACACACTCACACACAGGCTAAAAAACATACTACCGCCACCTCCTCCCACCCCTCTTCCTCCCTCCTCTCCTCCCCTTACTTCAGCTTTCTTTCTTAGAACGTTCGCTAACACTCCCGCGTGAGTGGCGTGATTTCCTCAGCCTAGCCAATAATCGTGTTAAGCGTATGCTTCCTGGGCGCTAACTATGACTGGTAACCCACACATTCTTTCGCGGCAGTTCAGACGAGCGGACGGTTTGCTGTGCGGCGGGTGTGTTATTTTAATAACCGGTTTACTGAAAACAGAATTGTGTATCTTAAGGTTTGTTGGTCTCGTTGAAGACAATATTGTTGAAAAGATACAGCCGTTTTAATACGTGTGTGGCAGAAAGACCGCGGTGGTTGTTTTTCAGTGAAAAAGGAGTTGTAAGGCTTATTACAAACTGCGACCAAAAAAAAATCACTTGCGGCTGCCTGCCACGTCCAGCAAGACACATGTGAAAGTGACTTGTGTGGTGTAGTCGAGAGATATTTACAGGGGTTTGAGCAGGGCGGATTTTTGTTTTATATATATTTTGATCATGGCAGAAACAAGACAGTGAGGAGATTTCTAAGCTGACAATACTTGACGAGCATGTGGGGTAACTTGCACAATTTTCTAGTGCTTTGGATGAGTTGAGAGCGGGCAGGCCCATCATCAAGTAAGAAAAAACTACCTGCCTTCCCTAGACCTACAAAAAGAAAGCTATCTGATTTGTATGGAGAGCAAGCAAAAAAAACAAAAGATGACACCAGAAGAACTCCACACAATACTTGAAAACAAAACTGATGGTTGATGTGTGAATAACAGTTAGGAAAGAATGAGTTTTCGTTTTGGGGCAGAGGAAATAACGTCTCTGTTGCTGTTGCTATATTGATAAACTGAAGGTGGGTAGGTATGACAGCTTCAAAGGCAGGAAGCTACAAAAACCCATGTGTTTTAACTTCAATATGGTTGGCTTTAGAACAGACCTTCAAGTTCTTTTCACAAGATAAAGACAGTGGAGCGCATACTCAAAAATGGGGATGAGTGGTTTTGAAGAGCAAGGTAGGGATTACCCCCTTCACATTCTCGCTAAACTAAGAGAGATTGCTCGTTTTTGAATCCTATGCTAAAGGTTTTTCTACAGTTGGTCTTTCTTTCACAGAAGTCTACTCTAGAGGAAGGATTTGATTTTAATGTTTTCAAGCAGTTGAGGAGATTAGAAATTATTGGATACTCCTGTACAAGAAACAAATTTCAAACTTCAAAACACACTCCTCTCAAAGTCCGCAGCAGTGAGAGAGAACCAGCGCTTGACCCTGAGGCGGTTCAAAGGTACAGTGGCAAGCCGGTTTCTTCAGCGCTTCAACCCTGAGCGGTCAATGGTCACAGTGGCAAAGCCGTTTTTCTTTAGCGCCTTCACCCTGAGCGGTCAAAGGTCACAGTGGCAAGCCGTTTCTTTAGCGCTCACCTGAGCGGTCAAAGGTTATCAGCAGTGAGATCAGATGCTGCTTTGTCGCTTGCTGGTCTTACGCCCTGTTACAAACTTTTAGGCTGCCTTTTTAGCTCTGCTAAAGCAGTATTTTACTTTAAAAAAAAACCACTAGGTAACTCTGCCAATGCCAGTCCAAGCCTGGATGAAAAAAGAGGAGGGGTGTGGTATAAACTTTTTTTGTGCACTTGGCGGCTGCTTTGAACTTGCAACAAAGAGCCAATGCATCACAAAAACGCAAGCACTGTCTTGCACTAAGTGGTGTTACACATGACAAATAATAAAGCTCTGTGTACACCACACACACTCCCACCCCAAGTCACCCCAAGTTCTTAATTAAGTTTTTATTTAAGTTACCCCAAGTTTTTATTAAGTTACTTCAAGTTCTTAATAAGTTCTTGATTAAGTTTTTAATTAAGTTCTTGATCAAGTTCTTAATAAGTTCTTGATTAAGTTATCCTTTAAGTACAATCCAAGTTCTTATTAAGTTATCTTATAATTATCAAAAAAAATACAATCTATGTTTTTATCTTAAATAGTAAATGTCTATATTAGTACACACACACCTCAAAAAACGCGTCATCGTTGAGGATGTCTTGCTCAGCGTTTTCTGCATAGATTTTAATGAAGGCTTACACCATAAGCAAACGCATTGATTACAATTCTGGTTATGGAAATGCTCTTTTATAGACTCCATGTCTTTATTTATTGACTTTATCATTTTATAATACGCCATGATTATTTTTATTAAAATTTAAAATTAAGTTCTTAAAATATTATTCCATTATAAATGGATCAAAATGATGCTTTGTTATTGGCGGTTTTGGCGTGCTGGTGTCTTTTTCTGCATTTAGTGGTTCAGGATTTTTTTGGTTGCTTTCGTTTCTGTTGCATTGTGTTATATTTTTATAGCCGCAATAACTGCCCCCAACAGCAGCAATGGCGCCAAAAATGGCAACGTTTAAGTTCAATTCCATGAAGACTTTGGGCCTTGTATCACATGAGTTTTTATAGCCGG
>JAFLJL010002824.1:152953-183606 GCA_018398815.1 Conus ventricosus
TGCGTCCGTGCGTGTAGTGCATGCGTGTGTGTGGTGTGATATTTTAGGTGATCCGTAACACCGAGATTGGCCAAGATAATGCGATGGTGTTCCATTCTTGTCTAACACTAGTACAGCGCTTTGTACTTCACGCTTTTCATAACTTATAAACGGCGTGAACAAAAGGGAGGCAACGCCACTGTGTGAATCCAGCTGTTTCACTGGAACTTAAAACGAACTCTTTGAGAAGCCGGCAGGGGCAGACAAACAGCCCTTCCAGTATAGGTTCTAGTGGTAGGTTTCGAATCCGCTGAATCGTGGAATGACTGGAGGTAGATGAATATTGACAAATTGTCAATTGTGATACCTTGTAAACATCTTGCTTTTACCTGAGAATGAAGTGTGTTCAGTATCGCATGCACAATGGCTATGATTATTCAGTATCTCATGCACAATGGCTATGATTGTTCAGTATCTCATGCAAAATGGCTGTGATTGTTCAGTATCTCGTGCACAACGGCTGTGATTGTTCAGTATCATGCACAATGGCTATGATTGTTCAGTATCTCGTGCACAATGGCTATGATTGTTCAGTATCTCATGCACAATGGCTATGATTGTTCAGTATCTCATGCACAATGGCTATGATTGTTCAGTATCTCGGGCACAATGGCTATGATTGTTCAGTATCTTATGCACAATGGCTATTGTTCAGTATCTCATGCACAATGGCTATGATTGTTCAGTATCTCGGGCACAATGGCTGTGATTGTTCAGTATCTCATGCACAATGGCTGTGATTGTTCAGTATCTCATGCACAATGGCTGTGATTGTACAGAACACCAGCAAGGAAAGGAGCAGACGACTGGAGGCAGGACCACTCCCCCTCCCCCCACCCCGAGATCCCATAGGACGACTTTGAAGGTAAAAGTCAATATGCGATTCAATCTGATCAGATCTGAAAAATCTTTAATGTAAAACTTTCAGCGACAGTCACAAAAAACTTACCTCACACCTCGCTGGTGTGAACATTAATACACAGACTGATGGCCATTTGAACTGTGCATTTTCCACATGTTTTAGTCAAAGCAGTTCAATAGTCATCTTTCTTTGATTCTTTTTCTAATTCCATCTAAAATGTTTGAATTTACGAGTTTCAAGATAATGGTAAATGGAATCTTGTTCAACGGTATAAGAAAGGACGGTCATCGCTTAAGATTAAGCCTACCCTCTTAAATATATCATTTAGGAACATATATCATTTCGGACCAGAATTCTGTAAAGAAAAAATCATTTTGAACCATTTCACTTTTATTTCTATTTAACAAAGGGAAGTTTTACCAAAGGGTAATTTTTCAAGAGGCGAAGAGATATTCAACACCTCCGGATGTCCATATCTCAAAACTTGAGAGAGCGATTGTTCCGAAAAATAAACTGGTAAACAAAGCGTTCCAGAAAGAAGACGGCCTCCAACAAACGAACGGAAAAAAATGTTAAATCATTTGGAAATTGTTTTACGAAACGGGTCTCTTCTCCTGCCTTGGGATAATACATTTTATGTTGGGCTGTTTTTTTCACCAGGGGACGACATAACATATCGCTTCGCCTCTACAAAATGAAAGAAGTTTTGTACGTGTTAACAACTGCTCGGACCATGAAATATAGGCAGAAAATGTCATGAAAGGATTTCACTTGACAGGGAACAAGGATGACGGCCAAGAGGAGCGGCCACAACCACACACCAGACATCCCAGGAGAGAGGTCACTATAGGGAGGGCATTCCACAGCGAGAGGCCACTACAGGGAGGATAGCCCACAGCGAGAGGTCACTACAGGGAGGATAGCCCACAGCGAGAGGTCACTACAGGGAGGACAGCCCACAGCGAGAGGTCACTACAGGAGGATAGTCCACAACGAGAGGTCACTATAGGGAGGACAGCCCACAACGAGAGGTCACTACAGGGAGGACAGCCCACAACGAGAGGTCACTACAGGGAGGACGGCCCACAACGAGAGGTCACTACAGGAGGACAGCCCACAACGATAGGTCACTACAGGGAGGACAGCCCACAGCGAGAGGTCACTACAGGGAGGATAGCCCACAGCGAGAGGTCACTACAGGGAGGACAGCCCACAACGAGGTCACTACAGGGAGGACAGCCCACAACGAGAGGTCACTACAGGGAGGACAGCCCGCAGCAAGAGACCACTACAGGGATGACCGCCCCACAGATAACTGGTATTGAGTTATAACTCTGCATTTTCATTCTCTTTATTTTTTTCCTATAGTGTGTCAGCCCTGATATGGCTTTCGTGGTCGGCAGGGCCAAAAGCAGCATGATTTGATTTGATTTGATTTGATTTGACCGCCTACAGGGAGTGTCCACAACAGGCTGGACAGGCCACAGCGGAGCACACCTGGAACAGGGGGACAGCCCACTGGAGAGACTGCCACCACCAGGAACAGGGAGGACGGCCCACTGGAGAGACTACCACCACCAGGAACAGGGGGGACAGCCCACTGGAGAGACTGCCACCACCAGGAACAGGGAGGACAGCCCACTGGAGCGACCGCCACCACCAGGAACAGGGAGGACAGCACACTGGAGAGACTGCCACCACCAGGGACAGGGAGGACAGCCCACTGGAGAGACTGTCACCACCAGGGACCAGGAGGACAGCCCACTGGAGAGACTGTCACCACCAGGACAGGGAGGACAGCCCACTGGAGAGACTGCCACCACCAGGAACAGGGAGGACAGCCCACTGGAGAGACTACCACCACCAGGAACAGGGAGGACAGCCCACTGGAGAGACTGCCACCACCAGGGACAGGGAGGACAGCCCACTGGAGAGACTGCCACCACCAGGGACAGGAGGACAGCCCACTGGAGAGACTACCACCACCAGGGACAGGGAGGACAGCCCACTGGAGAGACTGTCACCACCAGGGACCAGGAGGACAGCCCACTGGAGAGACTGTCACCACCAGGGACAGGGAGGACAGCCCACTGGAGAGACTGCCACCACCAGGAACAGGGAGGACAGCCCACTGGAGAGACTACCACCACCAGGAACAGGGAGGACAGCCCACTGGAGAGACTGCCACCACCAGGGACAGGGAGGACAGCCCACTGGAGAGACTGCCACCACCAGGACAGGGAGGACAGCCCACTGGAGAGACTACCACCACCAGGGACAGGGGCGACAATACAAAGAGGTTCCCATACAGAGGTGCAGGTGAGACTCGAACACACGTGTGTGTGTGTCTGGTACCTGCCCCCCCCCCCCCCCCCCCCCCCCAACCTCCCAAATGTTTGATTCATTGGTTAAGTTTTCATCAAAAGCACCGTAAGCAATTTTATAATATACAAACTGTTGAAATTTGATTGCAACTCCTTGGGGCAGTAAGTAAAGGTGAAGGGATATATGAGATACGCATATTGTCCACACGCACCGCCTACTCTGTCTCGCTCTCTCTGTATGTGTAATGTGGATGGTTCTATACTGAGTCATCTACAGCGTCACCATGTCCATTGTGTGGCTTCCATAGGGAGGATGATGAGTCGCATTTTTTGTTTCATTGTAGAAATTACAGTGCTGTACGAGATTAGTGTATAGTTTTTTAAAAGAATGTTGCCTTAAATCAGGACACATACGGAATGTTAAAACTGAATTATGACGATAATTCAGTGAAATCACTTGCCCGATACATTGCAGAGGCATTAAAGATACGCGCAGAAGTCATTATCAACTAGAACTTACGATGTTTAAATGAAAAAATGAATGCTACAGGAAGTAGTAAAATATTTTGGATATCGTATCCACATATTTACTTCTACGAATAATATTAAACTGGATGGTCGAGATACTGGCCTATTTTGCTTGTATTTCATACTTTCAGTTAATTGATGTTTATTTTATGTTGCTACTTTCATTTCGATATGATTATTTTGTGCTGTACCCCCCATGTCACTAAGGCTTGTATAGCTAATGACATTAAACATGTTCAGTGTTCAGTGTTCTCTCTCTCTCTTTTGCGTAGCTGTGTTTTTGTAGAGGGATTTAACTTTTTCTTTTGCATGGTTCAGTGCCCTGTGATAGAGGCTTACTAATGCCCCTTTCATGGATTGTTCCTTTTATCAAAGGTTTTGATGCCCTGTGATAGAGGCTTACTAATGCCCCTTTCATGGATTGTTGCTTTTATCAAAGGTTTTGATGCCCTGTGATAGAGGCTTACTAATGCCCCTTTCATGGATTGTGTTCCTTTTTCCAAAGGTTTTGATGCGTTTTGATGGGATTGTCGCCTTCCCTCCACAGGTTTTGAGGGTGTTCTTTCACAGTGTGTAGTTCTTCCTTCATTTATTGACTTTGATATTCCAAGGTCTGCCTTCTTTCTCAAGACAGAGGCTTTCTTCTGTCTAGGGGTCTAGTATCTTCTTTATTCAAACTTTAGCGTTTTCTCCCCAGGGTTTAGTGTCTTCTACATTCGCAGTGTTTAGCGTTTTCTTCCCAGGGTTTAGCGTCGTCTTCATGCGCAGAGTTTAACGGGTTTTTTCCCCGGGTTTAGTGTCTTCTTCATTCACAAAGATTGGATTTATTTGCTGAAATCTTGTTTCTTCTTCAGGGTTTAGCGTCTTCTTTTCTGGGTGTTAGTGCCGTGTTCTTTCCTGGAGTTAACTGTCTTACTCATTTACATGTTTAAGTGTCTTCTCTCCTTCACTTTTATGCTCGCTTCTTTCCATGGTTTAGTGCCTTCTTTCCCAGGGATTTGAGTCTTGTTCTTTCCCAGGATTAGGTGTCCTTTCCTACGACCAACATGACCGCTCTGGTTTCTCGTGCCAGTTTTGTGCCGGAGAAGGGTGCAGAACAGGCGGTACCGGAGGGGATGGTTTAGGAGGGTATCAAATGACTTCATGATGTAGGTCTAATGACTCGGAGATCTGATACATGGACGCATGTCTTCAGATCCTTTGGGACTGAACTGCAGATGAAGTCTTTGATCCTGTTCCTGAAAGATTTCCTTGTCATCACCTGGTACCTCCTGATGTGAGCATCCCTTCTTCCTCAGAAAGCGCTGGCATGGTGATCAGAGTCAACATGTGGGTCCCTTCATAGCGATTAATGTCCTGTCATAGGGTTTAGTGTCTGTCCCTTCATAGCGATCAATGCCCTGTCGTAGGGTTGATAGTGATTAATGTCCTTTCCAGTCTATCGCTTCATAGGGATTAATGTCCTGTCATTGCGTTTAGTGTCTTATCACTTCATCGGGATTATTGTCCTGTCATGGGGTTTAGTGTCTATCACTTCATAGGGATTATTGTCCTGTCATGGGGTTTAGTGTCTATCACTTCATAGCGATTATTGTCCTGTCATGGGATTTGTCTATCCTTTCATAAGGATTAATGTTCTGTCGTAGGGTTTAATGTGTCTTCATAGGGATTAATGTTCTGTCATAGGGTTTAATGTCTCTTCATAGGGATTAATGTCCTGTCATAGGGTTTAGTGTCTATCCTTTCATAGGGATTAATGTTCTTCTGTCATAGGGTTTAGTGTCTATATGTATATGAAAAATAAGGATTTAGTGCATCATTTCCTATGACTGATAGAGTGACGGGGATTACTGTTATGATTGATAGTGTGACAGGGATTAGTGTTATGATTGATAGTGTGACAGGGATTAGTGTTATGATTGATAGTGTGACAGGGATTACTGTTATGATTGATAGTGTGACAGGGATTAGTGTTATGATTGATAGTGTGACAGGGATTAGTGTTTACTTCCACAGGGATTGATGACCATTTTGTCATGATTTGATCAGAGTTCGTTTCCCATCGTGGCAGGGTAGAAGAGGACGAGCGCTGTCCCAGGGGTGGTGCCAGTCTACCAAAGGACCGTCGCAGCACACGGTCGAGTCATGCAAACCGGGGAGGACAAGCTATGATACTAGTTCCGGCGGTAAACTTCAATGGGTTAAACAGTGTTTTCAAGGGAGGAGCTTTTTTTTTGTTGTTGTTGGCTTGGACAGGAAAAAAAAAAAAGGCCTAGCGTATTCAACGTCACAAACGCATCTACATCGCACAACGGTCAGAGCCAGTGTTAATAATTCAGTATGAATCACCAAATTGAAACAATCTCGGGTATGATTTGGTACCATGGCAGCCGAGTTAGAAAGGCATGTTTGGATCTAAGTCTCCGTTTTCAGTGCCTGAAAGAGTTTAGGTTATACTCATTTTATGTATGCATTTTGTGTTAATTGTAAGAATTGAGACATTTTATCAATTTGAGTATGACTTGGATTTGAGAAATTTGTGTAGTTCACCAAACAAACGTTTGCCTTTTGTCATGCATGCCGTTTAACATGATTATTTTTACGTATCCGACATGAACGTGGGGATCGACGGCGCTGAAAACGGCATCAGGGGAGACGATGCTCCAGGGACAGCTAAAGTGAGATACCGCTGCCATGAACAAGCCGACAGCACAAGAAAACCCCATACGAGGATGCAAATGAAACGGGTAAGCGGGTGTTCTCTTTAAGCTGATGAAAGTGTTTGTCAGTGCATGTGTGTTTTGACCAGTACTAAACAGCTCCGTAATATGTAAGCTAAATATATTGACATTTTTCATACGTCACGTACATGAAACATTATAACTGGGTAATACTGCACTGCACAAAACATCGGGTGATGCTGCCTTTTCTTTGTCTTGTAAGAATAACATGGAACTGAGCAGAAAAATGAATCTAACAAATTGATGTACTGACATAATTCACTTGGTAATCACCGGCAAAAAAAATGTTAATAAAATGAATGACAAAAAACGAATGGAACAAAATTCATGGTGCCACTTGAAAATTGGCCAGGGGGCGCTCGTATCCCCGACAGGTCACGCGATATCGACAGGACGAGTGATCAGTGAACAAGTGAAATACAGCTGACACACGGAGAGAAAAAAAGACTTGGCGTGAATTGATGTAACTATCTCTGCGCTTGTGACGTTGATAATTGAACTAGTGTAGTAAAGCTGTCGATTCACTACTTTATTGCAGATTAAGCCACAGGTACAAAGTGGTGTTGGGGCCTGCCGTTAGCAATAGCAGCCATCATTACGTACAGACCATTGTACCAGGGCGGCTGGTCACGTGCACCAGACTTGGTGACGTCAGTCTGAGGGCGACTACTTAAAACGCCGTTAATAGAGGTGAAGGGATATTCGGCATCTGTGCATATCCAAATCTCTATCTTGAAGACAACATTCTGAAAAATAAGTGATAAATGGAAAGGCCTTACACAATGAAACGCAAAGAAACGGAGGACTGCTGACAGGGAGACCCCCACCAGGAACGGAGGACTGCTGACAGGGAGACCCCCACCAGGAACAGAGGACTGCTGACAGGGAGACCCCACCAGGAACAGAGGACTGCTGACAGGGAGACCCCCACCAGGAACAGGATTGCTGACAGGGAGACCCCCACCAGGAACAGAGGACTGCTGACAGGGAGACCCCCACCAGGAACAGGACTGCTGACAGGGAGACCCCCACCAGGAACAGGACTGCTGACAGGGAGACCCCCACCAGGAACAGAGGACTGCTGACAGGGAGACCCCCACCAGGAACAGAGGACTGCTGACAGGGAGACCCCCACCAGGAACAGAGGACTGCTGACAGGGAGACCCCCACCAGGAACAGAGGACTGCTGACAGGGAGACCCCCACCAGGAACAGAGGACTGCTGACAGGGAGACCCCCACCAGGAACAGAGGACTGCTGACAGGGAGACCCCCGCCACGAACAGAGGACTGCTGACAGGGAGACCATCAGGAACAGAGGACTGCTGACAGGGAGACCACCACCAGGAACCGAGGACTGCTGACAGGGAGACCAGGAGGAGCCTGTGGGACAGCTAACGGGGCGACCGCCTCCCGAGGCAGGGCTGACAACACCAGAGAATCCCTTTCGGAGGTGCAGGTAAGGCGCGCGCCCGTGTGTGTGTGTGTGTGTGTGTGTGTGTGTGTGTGTGTGTGTGTGTGTGTGTGTGTGTCTGTGTGTGTGTGTGTGTGTGTGTGTGTGCGTGTGTGTGTGTGTGTGAGCGTGTGTGTGGGTATGTGCGTGCGTGCTTATGTATGTGTGACATTTAGCATCAAATCGAGTGTTAACTCAATGGTTATAATTTAAGTGAAAAGTAAGGCAGCAGTTCTGTAATGAACAAATTAAATGCACAACTTTTGAAGTTGCATGTAGATCTTTTCATGGGGGAAAATGTCCTCGTTCACAGGGCGTAGTGTCTGTTCCTTAGGGCTGAAGTAGGCTTTTTTCTCTCGGATTTAAGAGACGTCTTCCTCTTGGTTTTGTGCATTCTTCCTTGTAAGGTTTTTGTGCATCGCTTTAACGTTAACGTGTAGTTTATAGGAATTAGTGTTTAATGACTCTTCCTTTGTCAAGATGTGAACTCAGCCTAGGTCTTTTTTGTGGCAGGATGGAATATGGTGACCACACACATCAGGATGCAGTGCCAGTGTACCAGGAGACCATTGAACTGCAGACCAGAGAAAAGGTACCACCCCTCCTGGGCCAGTAAACCCAAAGAGGTTAACACAGGACAATGACATTCTCATTTAGATGAAATAAGAATGAGAAGAATGGATGAAAAGATGGAGATAGATCAATGCATGAAACATCAGTTGCAACAACCGTACTGTACGGGAAAAAATGGTGAAGTGGGCGTTTGTATCCTTCAGGGCATTGATTTTCGTGTTTTATTCTTCAGGGAGATGGCAGAGTTGGTGAATGAGCTGGTCACGTCGATTCCTTGTCACTAGGTCAGTGTACGTACTTGTAGATAATCACTGACGCAGAGTTTACCACATGACCCGTAGTTTGATTACTTTTTCCTATGGATAATGAGGGATGCTTATAGCACACCATTCACTGTCCTCGCCACACCTCTCGCCTCCACCTCAGATGTGGACGTGAACTGAAGCACACATAAATCTTAGCGCGCGCACACAAACACACACACTCTCTCTCTCTCTCTCTCTCTCTCTCTCTCTCTCTCTCTCTCTCTCTCTCTCTCTCTCTCTCTCTCTGTCTCTCTCTCTCTCTCTCGCTCGCGCGCGCGCGCGCTCGCGCGCACACACACACACACACCAGTTGATAAAACGTATCAAATCGTAGAATAGATATGATCGTGGACACACGTATGCGCACACAAACGTAAACGCACACGTGAACTTGCACGCACATGGCCCACACGACACGCGCACGCCTGTGCACACATGCGCGCGCGCTCTGGTGCGCACGTATACACACATTCGCAGACAATTCATTCTCTCTCTCTCTCTCTCTCTCTCTCTCTCTCTCTCTCTCTCTCTCTCTCTCTCTCTCTCTATTCGCATACCATTCTCGTTAGCTCAAAATTACACTTACCTATTATATCTTACAGATTCGCGCATGCACAGACGCACGCACACATACCTACACACTTGCGCACACCGAAAATCGCGCGCGCACGCACACACAGACAAAATAAACTCTCCATTACGTGGTGAACATCGCGTGATGTTTGTTAAATCCGCTACATTAAGAACAATATCGGTAGCAATTATTCTGACTTGTAGCCTTTTCAAATTTAATCTTGCATCCTAAATTTCAAGAACCATGTGAATTAAATGTTCCCTTCAAATGCGTAAGTTCATTTTCTCCGAACAACGTCCACTGTGAACTATCCATAATACCCTTTCTCTCCTTTATTCACATTTACAATAATCTGTGATGCGTTGATTATACCTTTAATAACTGCCATTTTTATGCATTTCTTACACATCGTCTAATTTAGGAATCTCAGTTGTTTGTAAGTGATGTAGTGAAGTGTATATTAGATACGAATTCTGATGAGAGAAAAATTTCCGTTTTCTTTCATTATTCTTTCTCTATTCTTTTTGACGTAAAGACGAAACAGCCTTGTGCCGCTTGCACACAGGCCACTCGTTTTATACCCATTGTTATCTTTTAAAAGGTGAAGAAGCTCCGTGGTGCATTCCTTGTCATGTTCCACTCACAGTGAAACATATTGTTTTAGATTGTTGGGACTTGCACGATGTGAGACATAAACGCTTTACAGCAGAGTCCTTGAAAACCCTGTTCAGAGATGTCCCACCTGACGTGATCTTTGAGTTTCTGAAAGAGATTAACATTTTTCGTCTGATCTAAGATTTTACAGAAGAAAGATTTTTAACGACGTTTCTGGTACGCTTTTAGAAGATGTATTTTAAAGGGGTGTATGAACGTTGTTCTTTTCTTTTTGTTGTTGTTTTTTGATAACTTGTGAGTTGAATTTAACGTGGTGACAGCCCTGATGTGGCCCTTTGCGGTCGGTTGGGCTACAAGCAACAATACCTTACCTCTATTCTTTTGTTGAATTTAATAATGTTTCCAACTTCAGGTGTGTGTTTTTTTTATCATAGAACGCACTGAGTAGCTCGCAATGACTTTTTGGCTTGAAGGAATGGCAAAATGGTCGATAGCTGTAAATATAGACGACTGCAACAGGCTGACATTGGCGTGACAGAATGGCAAAATAATGGAATAGCAGGTCGACATCGAGACAGTTTGTTGCTTACATTTATCCATTACATTCTGACTTTGTATTTCTCAAAAGGATTTCATTTACCTCGTTTGTTTTGACTCCTTTTTCGCCCCTTGTGTGTGGAATTTCGACTGCCGAAGGTGTTCATCTGAAGGAAGAAGTGTTTCCGTTGCATTGTTAATTTATGATTTGTTGATTTATGTTATGTGAATAATCAAAGCATAGATATATTTTCAAATACCAGATAAGTTCAAGGTACCTTGCTCATACATCTTTTGGTCCGTGTTCCTGTCGTTCTTGCCACGTGCTCCGTTTTTAAGAAACTGAAAAGATATTTTCGAGAGTTTTCAATAAAATGTCGGAAGGATCTGGCAGTAAAATTCAAAGTGTATTGATTTAGACAGGATAAGGAATTTCAGAACAGCCACTGTCCACACTTAGTTGTGCGTCTTTGAGACCAGATTTTATACAGCACTGTAGCTTCTGCGAAATAGTTATTGTAATTACAGGTGTCACAATGATTTGAGGAATTTAACGACTCGATTTTTTTTTCTTATTCCAAAACGTCAATAAATTCCAGAATACTAAAAGAATCGCATCGCCATCCTTTCTTCATGTACCCTTCATGCTTAAAGTGTCCATTTGTTGTCATCAGGACAAAAAACTGACATCAGATCATGGACAGCGGAGACCAGGTCACGTGAATTTGAGGCATGCAGCATTTTTAGGGAAAGTCCTCGTCAGGGAGATGCTCTTCGCAGACGCCGCCGCCCTCGCTGCCCACACTGACGAAGCCTACATCGGCTGATCACCTGCTCCGCTGATGCCTGCATCGAGTTCGGCATCACTGTCAGCTTGAAGAAAACAAACATGGGCCAAGACGTCATCAGCACTCCCCGCATCTCCATCGACGATCACACGCGCGAAGTGGTCGACGACTTCATTTACTTGGGCTCCATCTCCAACAACCTCTCTCTGGACGCCGAGTTGAACATGCGTACCGGCAAGGCAGCAACAGCGATGGCCCGTCCAGCGAAGAGAGTCCGGGACAACATGTTAATGTCAAACACCAAGGTGAAGTGTGCTTAGCCTGCGTGCTGAGCAGTCTTCTCTACAGAAGTGAAGCATGGACCCTGAACTCGAGACAAGAACGCAGACTGAACGCCTTCCATCTGGGCTGCTTCAGAAGACTTCTGGGCATCACTTGGCAGGACCGCATCACCAACAGGGACGTCCTGGCCCAGGCAAGGATGCCTAGCATGTTCACCATGTTGACAGAGATGCCTGCGCTGGCTTGGCCACGTCAGCTGCTTGGACGACGGTCCCATCCCAAAGGACATGCTGTACGGCGAGCTGGCTACAAGCTCCAGACTCATAGGACGGCCCGCCCAACGCTACAAGGATGTATGCAAGTCAAGTCAAGTAAACTTTATTATCTCAGTTCGAGAAATTAGTTTGTGGTCACAACACATTCACAGCAAATAAACAATGATTTTGTCACATCACCCTTTTTGTCACATATGGCATACATTCATATAAAAGAATTTGATTTCAAGGTGACTAAATAATATAAGAATAATACTATATAAAATTGCATTCCTACAACGCATTTGACAATAAATTCTAAGATGAGATTTTAAACTAAAATAACTATTTGTTATCTAAATGCAACAGTATGCTCATCTGAGCTTAAATTATGTATCTTTATAAAACAAAATGTAAACAATAATCCATAGCTAAAAAGCAATTAAACATCACCTCTGTTAAGAAAATCAAGGGGACAGGGGAATAAAACTTTGTTAAATCTGACACTTCTGCATTTAACTGATCGATATCTTCGTCCTGACTGAAGGTCATACTGACTTGCAAGAACGTGGGCAATCTTCTTCGCTTTACAAACAACACGGCACCTGTACAGCTCACTCACTTTTTTGTCTCCCAACAATTTTTCCTCCCACGTTCACCACTTTCTCAAGCACAATTCCTACTCTTCACAGTCAGGCCCACCATACCAACACATAAATGAGAAAGTTAAAACAGATTCCAAGAAGCATGAATAAAATGTCCGAAGAATGTCAGTATTCACATGAAATGATCGCAGCTTGCGAAGACAATATAATCTGGTTTGACATTTGTTGTGGACATAATCAACATGGGGTTTAAAAATTTAGCTTATCTATAAAAGTTCCTAAATATTTGTATGATTCAACACGTTCTACTTCAGCACCTTTGATAAAAAGCGGTGGTACAACTTTGGATTCTTTCTAAAATTCAATCAACATTTCTTTCGTTTTGTTACATTCAGATCAAGATAGTTGTGATCGCACCAGTCAACAAATCTTTGAACCTCCTTGAAGTAAACAGTCAGAGTTGGAAAGATCCTCAAGTGCTGAGTCATCTGAATATTTAATGTACAAAGTTGAATCACTTCTGAACAATCATTTGTGTACAGAGTAAAATGCACTGGAGATAAAACAGTACCCTGAGGTGCGCCAGTTGAAATGACTCTGGAAGACGAAACAAACACTGATATCGCACAGACTGTGTCCTCTTTGTTAGAAAATCTATTATCCAAAGAATGAGCTTGTTACACACATTCATGTTAATGAGTTTCTTTGCCATCAGATGTGGTTGTATGGTGTTGAATGCTGATGAGAAATCAATGTAAAGAATGCGTACAAAGGAGGCAGGTTTTTCGAGGTGTGAAAACGCATGATGGAGAAGTGTGAGTGTGGCATCTGTTGATCTGTTCTGTTTGTATGCGAACTGAAACGGGTCTTGGTACTGTGTGGTATCTTTTAAAACAGAACAGAGGACAATTCGTTCAAGACATTTCATTGCAACAGATGTGAGGGCAACTGGTCGGTAATCATTTAAAAGCTTGGGTTGCGTTTCTTGGAACAGGACATACAGTGGCATTTTTCCATAAAACAGGAATGATACATTCTCTTAGTGACCAGGTAAACAAACGACTGTAAACATAGGAGAGCTGAGAAGCACACGCCTTCACAATTTTCCACAGATATTATCTGGGCCTATTGCCTTTCTCACATTTAAACGTTTGAAAAAAGACTGAACATCATTTTCTCAATCACAACAGAATCACTTTCATCAACGTCTTTTTTAACATTGCTTTGAGTTCTTCCTTCACTTCCTTTAATTCTCTAAAATCTTTATCATCAAATCTACAGTAAAAAGCGCGAGCTTAGGGGAGGCTGACTCGACCGAGCAGACCTGGAGACAGCAGCTTCAGACCAGGTCAGCTGGTGGTCCATCGAGGCCGGAATTAAGCAAGCAGACCGGAGGAGAGGACGCACAGTGGGAAGAACGGAGGCACCGTAGACATTGCGTTGGCACCAACGGACACTCATGACCGAGACTTCACCGGCTGCAACTGCAACAGAGTCTGCCGCTTAGGGATTGGAGTCTTCAGCCACAGCAGGCGCTGCATCTCCACAACTGAGTGAACCACGGCGCAACACCATTCTCTCTCGAGATAGACGGATACCGTCTTCTTTTTTTTTAACCGGGCAGTATTTTTGTTATATTTTCTCTTCTGCCTTCTGTATCCTTTCCCTGTATTACTTTCACATTATCGCCAGGGATCGTTTTCTGTTTTGATGATTTGTTACCCTTTGAAAGGGGTCGACTGACACCGTTGTCGTTTACAGGGTTGCGTACCTTTTTTTTTTCAAAGGGTTTTTATTTCTGGTTTCATAGGAATATCTTCTAATGGCTCACACTGTGTGTTCTCCTTTGACGAGTTTTAGCGTCTTCTTGCCTGCTGTTCAGTACCTTCTGAATTTACAAATGTTTTCTTTCCCCATGTTTAGTGCCTTCTCTTTCAGAGCGTAGGGTCTTCTCTATTCAGATCTTGGCGTTTTCTTGCCATGGTTTTTAACATCTTCTTCTTTCAGAAGGTTTGATGTCGTTTTGCCAGAGTTCTGTCACGTATTGATTACTGTAATGCCACTTTCATTGGTATCACAGATGAGCAGCTCTCACGTCTACAACGAATTCAAAATGCTGCTGCTCGGTTAGTTTTGAGAAAACGTAAACGAGACCATGTCACGCCGATGCTTCGCGAGCTTCACTGGCTGCCAGTCGAAGCTCGTGTACAATACAAAGTGGCTGTTCTGGCTTATCGCCACTTTGAGGGTAGTCTAGCGCCCTGTCTCTCAGTGACCTGACCACCAGGAACTTTGCTAGAAGTCTGAGATCTTCTTCAGAGAAGCAGTTAGTGCTCCCAGGTCGAACCTTCAGACAGCTGGGGGGCGTGCCTTTAGTATTGCTGCTCCAAGGATATGAGAGAACAGGAAAACCTTCATCTGGGCCACTTTCGCGCCTCAACCAGTTTCGGGCGAAAGTGACCCAGAATAAAGGTTTCCTGTTCTCTGAAAAGTAAGACTTCAATAACCAAAAAATAACGATTATCAACAAACAAACATACTGTGTAGGGTTATCTGTTTTAATACTATTTACTAAACTTTTCAGACTTTAATTTTTGTTTAATCCTGTGTTTTTCCTGGTCATTTTCAATAACATCATTTTCACGCAAACATTCATCAAATGCATCTCTGTCTTTCATGTGAAATAAAACTACAGTCTTTAACTGCTCTCTAAAGTCTTTTAAAACCGAGTTATATTTCTGGCATAAAATCCACACACTTATCCCAGCATGTCTTCCGCTGAAAGCTAGTTTCGACAAAGTGTTTCTCTTTTAACTATGTCTCTTTCTGCCGAACAGTCATCTATAATAAATAGTGTCTGCGTTCCTTCAAACAGTCTATAAAACTGTTCTAAACACTCACTGTTTATTGCTAGGATTAACTAAATATATGTCATCATCTGTCCATATAAACCTTCTATTATGATATGCTTTGTTCCATTTAAGTGTTGGACAGAAAACCACAATATGATTAAAATTATAACGATAAACTGTTTGTAACAGGTCGAGGATAAATATTGTTTTTCCACAACCAGTCTGCCCACAAATCAATGAGCAATGAGGATTTTTGTCATAAAGTTTAACTGCTCCATAGTTTTATAACAGAACTTAATCTAATCCGTTATTGTTTTTATCATACCCTCTGTTAAAACTTGTTCAGTATAATAAAATCCTATAAGGCCTAAGTGTGTAAGATTAATCCATCAGTGCTGTAAGATTGTTTCTATTTAGACTAATATTGATTTTGTTGCTTGTTGTTATGACCTTAACATCCTCACCATTGTGAAGAATGACAACAGTAACTTTAAGACTGTCAACGTTTAAGTTTTGCCAGCTAATTAGAATCCCTTTAAAAAGGACGTCACTAACGCCCACAACCCCATCCCTCTCCTTATCTTTTAAGACAGAAATTTCAAATATCATTGTAAACGTGTCCCCTAATTTCATTGCGGCATGAACTGTAATTTTGTAGAAGCATCTTTAAAACCGCTTCTCTTCTGTGGAGGATGTACTGTTTTTTTCCCATACGGCTTTATTTCAATCTCTTTCCGACTATTGTCATCTGGCATAAGACTTACATGTAAAGGGCCAGAGTTGAATGCTTTCTGAAACTTTTTTGACGGCCAAAAAATGTAAATGGGCTTATGAATTCAAATTTTATGTCCCATTCTAAATATGGTTCTAAGTGCCATTTGAGGTCAGGTTTTCGAACTATTTTATATTCATACTGGCCAACATTATTTGTCTCTAGATTGCGCAGTTGTTCTAGTTTAGGAAACTTTTTGTTGTCGCCAACCTCTTTGCGTTTATAATCACCATCTTTAGTGTACTCAAAACCATACAAAGCGCCTATCTCACCATTCTGTTCAAAGTCCGCAACGTCTGCAAGGTCTTTAATTCTAAAGTTATACACCTTACAGGCGCTAAATGTAACTCCTGTTCTTCTGGCCCACGCGACATTATTTTTTAGTAACGTATTATTTTATTTCCAAAACAATGTGCAGGTTATCACATTTTACAACTTTCCCCGCTTTGTCTTTGATTTTATATTAAATGATCCGACCCATCCCACAAACTAATCTTTTAAACTGTAAATTAGGGAATTGTATAATTTCATAATCGCAATATGCAGCTTTTCCAGATGGAAGAGCTCTTAAAACTGTTGAGGCCTTCCATCATATAAGTTTTCATCAGTGCTTAGCTCATCCAAATGAACATAGAGTAATGAATGTAATGCAAGATCGAGCGGATTTTCTCCCTCATAAGTAGTTTTTGGTTGGTGTAACTCTAAATCTATAATTGTCAGCTGCAAAGCCTAACATTTAGCTAGCTCGTTATCAAAATAGTAACCTCCTTCTTCTTCAGGCTTGAATGTTAACATTGTTTTTAGATTTGCATTGTTAAGTTTGAGAGTAATGTTAAAGTTACTCATTGCTTCTTTTAGTGAGCAAAACCCGTAATAACCATCAGGTATTGTTAACCTCGCTAACTTTGGTCCCTGATTTGTCAACTTTTAGAACCGTAATTATTCTCCTTGGCTTTGCTTATATTAAACCATAACGACTTTGTAGAATATTTCATGGAGCGCGACCGTTTTGGCCCCGCAATTGTTATCAATAGCATGTTCTAAAAACGAAGGACGGTCTTGGGTTGTTATTGTTACAAACATTTTTTGAACGAAATAAAAATGAGTGCATTCAAATATACTGGTGCAAAATTTCTGTTGGGCCGCACTACAATCTTAAAAATATAGCAACTGACACCCTCGACATTGCTGTGACCCAGACCTGCCTCTTTATCATAAAAAGGTGAGTACCCCATTAAGCAGATATCTTAACCCCCCTATTGAAAACGAGCACATCCAGAAAGCGTGGTTTAGTCATCCGATGCAGTTTTATCAGAACCAGTTAAACTTTGCTGTGTTTTGCGCATCACTGGGTGTGGAGTGTCGTATGCTGATCATTTAAATCACCACGATCCTTTGGTGAGGTCAGTGTACAGATTTCATTTCTATTACACCTTCAGACGTATTTTGACTGAATTGCAGCTCCATACCAAATGACAAACCGTTTAATCCACTCAGCAACATAATAGACATGAAGGCTTTAAAAGGATCTGTAACGAATTCAATATTAACATCAAGACAGGCTTTAGACAAAAGTTGGATCATAATCATGGCCTAGGCGACCTTTATTTTCGGGGCACGCACAGAAAGTATAACTATGACTGGCATCCTCCTTTCAAATCTTCTTTTTTGGCAAAACTGTTGAGCCCGGGTCCCTACAGCAAGAGCATAAAACAGCATGGACAACATTTTATCTTAGACACTTCTAAGGGCCTAACTAGGGCGGGAATAGAACGAATAAACGACTACTATTCGCACTTACGTTTGGTGTTTGCTAGGGGCGCAAGCACAGGCAAGATCGAGCATAACTGATCCTTCTACTGGCTTTGACGCACAAAAACAATACTTAGCAAATTTAGAGGACGCCATTAATTCTACAGTTTGATTTACCTCAAGTATTCAAAGGTACCAACACGTTTTACAATACGCAAGATCGAAAGTAGACTTTGCTGTTGGCACTGGTTTATACATGCTTGCCTTCTGACCTCAGACTCCAGATAGGTACAATAATAAACTATAATAATGAATTACTTATAGCAGGCAATGAACAGAAGGTGGGAAAAACGACATAAATTCTGAGCCAATAAATATTACAAACAATAAAAAAAACGCCCAAGATTAAGTCATCTAATTCCCGAAGTCCAAACCCCCAAAGTCATTAAAGACTCAGCAAAGCTCGCGGACTCTGTTCGCGATGACCATGAATATGAAAAGACAGCGCTTGTTCTTGGATTAACTGCCTAGGATTACTTGGTCATTATCTTACTAAATAGTAACCCAACTATTACGAGAACTAATGCCCATAGTGCTCGGCCATAAAGCCAACTACTTTGCTCGCAGTAGACAAAAGCCAGCTGACAATACCTCCCCAATATTCCTGGTAAAGCGTCCACGGCTTTACCAGCTAATTTTTTTAATAAACTTGCAAGATGATCAAGCTGTTTTTTACCCATTGATTTATCAGGCGGAGGCGATGGCGGCGGAGGTAATGAACTTTGACCTCCACCGCCGCCTGTAATAGCCATCACCAGTGTACTTATTGCAAATCCTAAGGCTGTTATAACGCTTACTAATGTGACTCCTTGCTCTCTAAACAGTGTTCGTATTCGTTTCTGCTATGTCGTGTCTCATATAAAATTTTCCGGATAGTTTCTCTTATTCTATTCACTTGAGTTCGTAATTGGTCTCGGTTAGTAGTCAGCGCTTTCTAGTCTTGCTGATCTTTCTTGTTCAAGATTTTTTAGTCTTGTCTTATTCTTTCTTTAATATCAGGCCCTAAGTTGGCGTCATCAGCCTCAACGAGTTTTTCTTTTTCTCTTTTATATGCTCATCTAGTTCACCTAGTTTTGCTAAATTGTTTGTTAATTCGCCTCTGAATGCTTCTTAAAGCATGATCAAGGGCCGTTATTTCTCGCATGGGTAGCGGTGAGTCGTGTATAGTCTTTAATGCTGTTTCTTCTGAAAAACTGGTTTCTGCTTCTATTGCATTTATTATTTCATCTGCCGATTGATTTAATTCTTTAAGTTCCATGTTTTGTATTTGGTTATCTGTCGGGAGTTCTTGTAGTGTGTTTTGAAGTTTAGCAACTGCATCCCTATCTAATTTTGGTCTAACAAGACCAAGGCGATTTTGATCTTTCACACTGAGTCTTTGTATAATTAGTACCTTGGCTAAAAACTTTGATGGGTCTGGTTTAGTTGTAAGCCGAACAGATTCTCCTTATCGCCCTTTACAAACAAATGACCATCTTCTAATTCAAAATCATTTGGGTCTATAAATTCGGGAGGTTCTTGACCTAAACTTTGTAAAATGCTCCGACCGCACTTTCTGTTAATTCACGCCGCATTGAGAGCGCTGAGCGATGCCGTGTCAAAGGGATCATTTCACTCATGTCGTCTCCAGGATCAAAAACATCATAATCTTCTTCAGCTTCAATTCCTGCCATGTTTTAAATAATTAACTTTTTATTTTGTTTATAAAAAAAATGGCACTAGCACATGGCTCGATTCTTAACCCGTATAGAAGACTGAAAGAACCCGGTGGCGTGAAGGGAAATAAGCGGAATATTACTGTTCCAAATAATCCATCTACTATTGATGCGGATCAAATTCTTACTGTCAAATTTTCCAGACCTAGGGGCGGATGAAGTGATTGTGCCAGGCTCTGCACGTCTTACTTTCAAAATAGAACTTGCTTCAACAACAGACCCAAACAGGACAGTTGTACAGAATACTGGGGCGGGCAATCGTTAAGAAAATTTCTATAAAACTTGAGGGCAAGAAATATTTTCTTTACACAATGCAGACATATTTTTTAACCTATTCTGATCTATGGCTAACCGGGAATGAAAGGGCTGATCTTGCGTTTCAAGGAATCGAAAATGAAGAAGCGCTAAAACATAGAATAGGCGCCGCAGATACTAAAGACGGTAAAAAGTATGCAGCTGTAAATTTGCGTATGGAAATCGCTTTTCCATCCCCTTAGATTTTGAGTTGTTAAAAGCGCATGCACCAATACTTTCAAGGAGCATTAAAAGACAGATTGTCATATGAACTAACTTTTAACGAATACAAACGTGTTATCAAATCATCAGACACCGAAGCAAAGTACAAGCATTTCTGACATCTCGTTAGAGTTTGACGTTGTTAGCAACCCTGATTTAGCAGAGCTGATTAAGGATCAATATGAGTCAAGATTAGCAATATATTACGACAGAGTGATTCATCATACAACATATCCCAGAAGCAGGGCAGACACTATATGGAATTTTAGTTTAGCACCACACAATATTCGCTTAAAAGGTATTTTATTGCTGTGTGAAGATGAAGAAACCGTTTAAAAGAGCAAGTGAAAAGTTTTTTAATCCTAAAATAACGAAAGTGCAATGTACAATTGACGGTAGTCCTAACCAAATCTACGCTAGCGGGCTTAGACCTTATCATTTTGACGAAATAAGAAAATTGTTTTGGGGGTGGGAGGGGTAGAAACCAACAGCAGACCTAGTGTCTAAAGATTTACATCTTCACAATGTTAGGCTTGATGATTATTTAACAACAAAATACGGTTTATGGATTGACCTAAGGTCAACAGAGGATAATGAGTTGTATGGAAGCGGAAGAAAAGTGAGAGACGTAATAAACATTCAAATTGTAAAGAAAAGAAGCCGATATAAACCGCTTAATGTACATTTGTTTTTAATATATGATGCGCAGCATGAATATTGAAAATAACAGATTAGAATATGTATTATAACTAAATTATTTTTCATTTTATAAAAAGCATGTCTGTTAAGGTTTATCCAAATGTGCCTACAGCACCGGAGAGCCAAGAGAAGAGATAGCAGGCAATTCTGCTGTTATAGAACCCCTGAAGTAAAAACCTTCAGATTAACAAACATTACACAAATGCAACAAAAACTAGAGCAGGACCTTTCAAAATACAGCAAAACCAACGAAGGTATTCTGCTGCCTTTAATGCTGTTACATATGTTAATACTGAGCATCGACTATAAGTGCTCTATCAGCAGGAACGAGTGTTGGTCTCTTAGCAACGGGCATAGGCGCACCCGCAGCTTTACCTCTAGGAGGTTTGTCTTTAGCTCTCGTCTGTGTTCATTAGCTGTAGGTGCTGCAGCAAAAAATTAAAAACTAAACTCCAAAAGCACACAGCTATGGTTCAACTAATAACGGCTAAAACTTAGTTCGTTCAAACTGACAATAAATAAAGCACTAGCTGACTCAAACATCACGGATGAAGAATTTAATCGTTTACAGGCCGATTTGATGACTACAAAAGACAAAAGTTTGATCTTCAAAGAAAGGCGGGACAAGTTTTTCTCAACAGCCACACCCCGAGCAGATAAAAAAGGAATGCTTAAAAAAGTAAACGAGACATTAAACTCTGTTCTAAACAGCTCACATTAACAACGCCAAAGGGTGTTTATACTTTAGTTTATGAGTCCAAGCGCAAAAAGACCGTTGATATTGGTTCTGATTAAGTTTTTTTTTTTTAATTTAAATAAATATTTTGGCTTAGAAAAGAAAGACAGCATGGCTAAGATATATGAAGGACAAGACGAATTGTTTGAAGGAATGCTCGAGAGAGAGCGTTTATCAAGAGCACTGAATGATATTGATTTAGAAGTCATTGACCCAAACAAACGTACAGGCAAGTGTTGTTCATACTATTCTCAAGTTCCAGGCAAACTAACAATAGACCCGCCAGTTAAAGTAATGTTAGCTGTTTTAAATCGACTATGTAACAATAAATGAAGAAAATCTAGAAGTCTGGGTCTCGACTAAACAACAGACTATTCTTTCTCATAACGACTTAACACCGGTTGGGCAGACGAACTGCTTACACAGTTTGACGCTGCCGCTGAAGGAAGCCAAAATGAGAGGCTCTGGTTGGTCTGAGGGCGAAGTTTTAGAGATTAGATTAAAACAGGCTAAGTATGCACCGATTGTAGGCAAGCTTTCATTCCGCTACCTCGGGAGTTGGTTTTTAAAGAGAGCAGTTTTAAACATAAAGAATTCAGACGACAAATGTTTCATGTGGTGCGTTCTTGCAAGGCTGCATCATGTCCGCGAACACGCAGAGAGAGTGACTAACTATCGGCAATACGCCAAAGATCTTAACTTTAATGGAATATCCTTTCCTGTTAGTGTAGACCAAATTGATCAGTTTGAAGAACAAACAACCCATAACTGTTTAATGTATACACATGGATGAGGAAACAAATTTGGTGCAATTAAAGTGTCTAAGAACAGTCCAACAATAGGCGAACCAGACAAAAATCATGTGGACTTACTCCTAAGTGTTTCGCCAACAGGGCTGCCGCATTACACATTGATACGAACAATGAGTAGACTAATGCAGCATACTTCAAAAGATCATGGCAAACAAGAATTCTGTAGAAAATGTTTAACAAGAATGCCATCTGTTCAAGCCGCGAGCGAACATAAGAAACATTGTAAAAGTTCTGTAGACTGTAAGACAGAACTAACTACGACGCCCCCACCCGGATCTAAAGTTAGTTTTAAGAACTCGAAACGGCTGCAAAATTCTCCATATGTTGTTTACGCAGACTTCGAATCACTCATTTGTTCCTTTAAATAAAGGGGCCAGCGCCACAAAACTTCGAAAAACAGTCTTAATGAGTAATCATCAGATTTGTTCATTTGCCATTCATTGTTGTCAGGTCGGATGGCGCCCATTCGCACCGGGAATGTATAGAGGCCCCAGATGCTGCAGAAACATTCTTAAAAGCATGCAGCAAGTGCGAAATGACTGTTCTAATAATCTGAATTTATCTGAAATCATAATGACGCCTGAAGACCAAGAACGTTGGCTCAGCCACACATTGTTGGATTGCGGTTTAGGGCCTCTCATCAGGCGAAGCCAATCCAAAGTAAGAGACCATGATCACATTAGGGGAAAGTTCAGAGGCCGCGGCGCACAGTAAATGCAATCTTCAACTAAAGTTTGAACCAAAGACATGGAAGCTGCCTGTATTCTTTCACAACTTGCGGGGTTTTACGACTCTCACCTTATAAGCAAGCAGTAACCAGCGCCTTAAGGGTAGCATGCATTCACAGTCATCAGAAAAGTACATGTGCTTTAATCTAAATAACATGTCTTTTTATATGACTCAAATGCAACAAAATGAGGGGTTCATTAGAGTCACTGGCTATGTCCTTAAAGTCCTGCCCAATAACAGAAGAATATTTTGACCCAACTCTCGTTGAAAGGGCGTTTATCCTTATGAGTACATGAACATTTTGGGAAAGGTTTGACGAAGATACACTTCCTCCTAAAGGCGCGTTCTTTCTAGTCTCAGAGGAAAGGACATCAGTGATTCTGTTTAAACCAGCATGCTCAAGATGCGTGGCAGAAGTTAGATTGTAAAACGATGGGACATCATGATTCATACTTGAGGGCCAAAGTTTTGTTTGTTGGCGGGACGTCTTTGAAAACTATAGAAAGACCTGCATGAAACATTATAGTTTGGGATCCCGCGCATTACATTTCTGCGCCCGGATGAGTTGGGATGCTTTTTTTAAAGTTTACTGGAGTAACAGAATTGATTTATTGTCTGATTTACCAATGATTCAGATGATTGAAAACGGATTGCGGGGAGGAATTAGTATGGCGTCGCATCTTTACTGTAAAAGCAAACAAAAAATACTTGGACGATTATGATCCCAGAAAAGGTCTAACTATCTCATGTATTTAGAAGCAAACAATCTGTATGGATGGGCAAGGGCGCAATCACTTCCATTACGTAATTTTTTAAAAATGTACACAGGCGGCGACCCGAACAATATTCAAAAGGCTTAAAGTGGTTGGGCAGTTTGACGCCGGGTCAACAGCGCGGATACATTCTAGAAGTTGACTTAGAATATCCTCATGAACTCCATACCTACATAATGACTACCCTTTAGCAGCAGAAAGTCTAAAGATGGATCCAAGAGAACCACCTAAACTTTTTCCCCTAATCTTCGAGGCAAAAAAAATAGGGCTGTCATTACAGACTTCTACAATTTTATTTAAGACATGGTTTTTAAGTTGACAGCATTCATCGCATAATTGCTTTTGATCAAGAACCGTTCATGAAACCATACATCATGAAAAACACTGATCTCAGAACAAAATCCACAGATGCTTCAGAAAAAGACTTTTTCAAGCTGATGAACAACAGCCCGTTTGGAAAGACTATGGAAAATCCCCACAAGCGCAAAAATGTTAGATTGGTCACTAGAGAGAACGAAGCCCAAATTTAAACTGACTTCAAAACCAAAATTTTCAGGACTTTAGAAGATTTCATGACCATCTTTTTGGCATAATGATGAAAAAAAAGAAAGTCAAATTGGACAAACCTGTATTTATTGGGTTTACCGTTTTTTGAATTATCAAGCTTTTGATGTTAAGAATTTCTTTAGGGCTACTTTAAGCCCTCGTATCCTGAGTGCAGAGTACTTTACACAGATACAGACAGTTTTGTTATAGATATCCCTACTGAAGACATCTATAAAGACATGGAAAAACCCAAGTAGCTAAAGGGCATGCAGGGTGGTACGACACATCTGATTACCCTAAAGATTCGCCTTTGCATTCAATTACAACAAAAGGTTTTAGGAAAGATGAAGGATGAATTATCTGGAAAGGTGATTAAGGAGTATGTTGGTTTAAGGTCAAAAATGTACAGTAATTTCGAGCCAGGAGAAAATCATTAAGAAAGCAAAGGGAATATCTCGCAGCGTTGTGCAGTCAAACATTTCACATGACAATTACAAAGAAGCATTGTTTGGCAATAAGACTTTTCATCATGACAACGTAAAACTACGATCTAACTACATGAGATCAACACAAATGTTGTAACAAAAAAGTCATTAGATAGAAAAAAACAAAATGGGTTTTTTGTTTAATTTCCCGAGTTTCATATGCAATGGGCACTGGAGAACCGTAAATTAATTAAAGCGGAACTGTGCCCGTGGGATTATCTGCAGTTCTTCCTTCACAAAAGATCTTTGAGGAGCTGGTTTTTTGTTGTGTCAGTTTCTCGTAAATAAAACACGGGCGGATTCATTTTTACAAATTTTTTATTTCATATTTGGATCAACACTCCAAATTGGATCGGTTGCCCTGATGCGAGTGTCCCCTTCTGCTTCCCCCGGTAAATAAAGGTACCTTACTTTCAAACCAAATGGTAATAGTTTGCTGGATGAAGACTCTCCTTCAACAGCATTTTGTTTTTTCTTTTGATTGCTTGTACTGGGTTTTAGCCTTTAAATTCTTCATTATTCATTGCGCGCAAACTGAGGGCAGTCTTCTAACCCATTCTGTGTTTTCGAGAATTGCAATAAGCTTCTCTGTGATACTGGTAGGAGAAAGTCTTTCGGCTAACTGTTTGGTTTAAAGTTTTCGACTAAAGCCTGTGATCTATGAACTCCTGGAATGCCTCTTTTAATGGTAACTCTATGTTTCAACAATAATTGATTCACTTGGCCTTTAAATTCTTTTCCATCATCGACTTGAATCATGCGAGGATAAGTTAAGGGCCTCGTTGGTATATCAGTTGTATGGCAACAGCAACAGCAGAAGCACTCTTTTGTGTTAATGGCTCCGCATCTTTGTATCTTGAAGCCATGTCAATGACTGTGAGTGCGTACTTAAATCTTTTTCGTCTAATCCTATCAGAGGGTAAATATAGAAGATCCATTTGATGGGTGTCGTTTGGAGTTGTGTTCACAAAGTGTGGTCTCTGTATTCGTCTAGGTGCAGGTAAATAAATTTGCCAAATCGCTTGTTTAGATAACCATTCTTTTGCTGTTTGTTCACTGACTCCCGCTGCTTGGCTTAGCTTTTTAATTGCTGTGATACCCTTCCAATATCCTTTGGGCGAATAATAGATTTTGTTCATTTTTTATTCAGCCAATATTATGCGCAACAAAATACACAACGGTCATACCAACGACAATAAACGCGATTTCTTGCATCTTTTGTTTTTCTGATGGTTGATAAAAGTCACTGAATTTTGGTGGGGGCAATGTCTGGACCGGTTTGCCTGTTACTAGATAATATTGTTTTATTGCTTGATCAACATCTTTAAATATGTAAGCTGCATGCCCCTGTTCTTTCAGTGTGTCATTAATAAAATCTAACTGCTCAAGTCTCTGCTTTTCATAGGCGTCTTGTGCAGCTGCTAGTTGCTCCATAGCTTTGTTATGTCTTTTTCTCTCGCCGTCATCCCCGCAGTTTACTAAATGCGAAATTACTTCCGCTAAAAGCAAGCGCATTCACCACAGCGCCGCCTATCATTATTGCGAGTGAAGCCATTTTTTATAAATGTATTTTTTTCTTACATATTTATTTTGTCTGGAATTATTCCTTGCTTAACTAGAAAATCTTTCGTAGCAACCGAAGCTGCAATGATAGCAATTAGCTTTGCTGAATCCTCAAAGTCTAGTTTGCCAAGATCTGCTGGTTTAATTCTTAACAAGCTTTTACCAAGCATTGAGTATCCTACACTTAGACCACCAATAACAGCAGAATGGTATACAAGGTTAGCAACAGTTTTTTCGGTGCTCATTTTTAGAAAATAAAATAATTATAATTATTAAAAAACATGAACAGTAATGATCTCCTACAGCTACAAGGCAGCCTAAACCTTCCTGAACTTATGAATGACCAAGCTGATGACCAAGCTATTATGCCCAAAAAGGAGAGGTTGTATTCTTTGGCAGCATGTGGGAAAACAAAACAGTTCCTCGGAACTGAATTCAGCATTGAACAGATTCAACAGATGTCGCCACAAGACATTTTAAAGTATCATAACAGGTATGAAGCGCAGCTGGGGTCTAGAATGGTGAAAAGTGTGGGGCAAACGGTTCTTAGTTTGTACACTAAACTAGTCAGTAGATTTGCGCCCATTGATTCTGAACAAGATCTTACGTATGATTTAACGCAAGATCCAGTTTTAACAAAGTCATTAGAGTCTCTAGGGTGTGATTTATACTATAGATTTGGAACATTGTTATCGCCATTAATCATGGGATTAAAAACTTTTAATCATATAGATTTTATTTCCCTTCAAAATGAACGATCTGGAAAATCAGCAGAACCAGAAAACACTGAATCAGGTGGAGAAAGTAACCAAGCCAGAAAATCAGCAGAAAACGCTGAATCAGGTGGAGACCATAAAAATCCTGGCGTGTTGAAGCAGGAAAAAAATTAGCAGAGTGGAACAGACAAAAAAAAATAATGTTACAGAATATGACTCATCATGAAAACATAACACCGCCAACGCCAGAACAAGTTGATTCAATGCCAGCTATAAAAACTCCATGTGATACAAGGGCACCAAAGTCTTCATGGAATATTGAACTTAAAACTGTTGCCATTTTTGGCGCCATTGCTGCTGTTGGGGCAGTTATTATGGCTATAAAATAATATACACAATGGCAACAGAAACGAAAGCTATCAAAAAAATCTGAGCCACTAAATGCAGAAAAAGACACCAGCACGCCAAAACCGCCAATAACAAAGCGTCATTTTGATCCATTTATAATGGAATAATATTTTAAGAACTTAATTTTAAATTTTTTAATAAAAATAGATCATGGCGTATTATAAAATGATGGTGTCAATAATAAAGACATGGAGTCTATAAAAGGCATTTCCATAGACCAGAATTGTAATCAATGCGGTTGCTTCGGATGTAAGACCTTCCTTAAAATCTATGCAGAAAACGCTGAGCAAGACATCCTCAACGATGACACGTTTTTTGAGGCGTGTGTGTACTATATTAGACATCTACTATTTAAGATAAAAACATAGATTGTATTTTTTTGATAATTATAAATAACTTAAATAAAACCTGGTTGTACTTAGGGGATGACTTAGTTATGATCTTAGGTTAACTTGGGTAAGAACTTAGAAGTGACTTGAGAATAACTTGAGGATAACTTGGGTAAAAACTTGGGGATGACTTGAGGATGACTTCAGGATGACTTGAGGATGACTTGAATAAGAACTTAGAAGTGACTTGAGAATAACTTGAGGATAACTTGGGTAAAAACTTGTGGATGACTTGAGGATGACTTCAGGACAACTTAAGTAAGAACTTAGAAGTGACTTAGGGTGACTTGAGGATGATTTAAAGGGGCAACTTGTGGATAACTTGAGTGCATGCGGAGGGTGGGGGTGTGGGTGGGGGTGGGGGGTTGCATGCGTGGGTGGGGTGTGGGGTGGGGGTGTGCATGCGTGGGGTGGGGGTGTGGGGTGGGGGGTGTGCATGCGTGGGGTGGGGTAAGCAGGAGTTACCTCCCTTAGTGTCCGCACATAGCAAGTACAGGCATACTGCAGCCCTCTTGCTACTAAAATAAGGCGTTCACAGCATGAACGGCTATTTAAAAGCAAGGCGGATTTTACCGTAGCCCTCTTGCTACTATAAATAGGCGTTCACCGCATGAACGGTTATTTATAGCAAAACGGATTTTACCGCAGCCCTCTTGCTGCTAAAATAAGGCGTTCACAGCAGAACGGCTATTTATAGCAAGGTGGATTTACCGCAGCCCTCTTGCTACGAAAATAAGGCGTTCACAGCATGAACGGCTATTTATAGTACAGTCAGCAAGGCTAACTTCACCGCAGACCTCTTGCTACGAAAATAAGGCGTTCACAGCATGAACGGCTATTTATAGTAGCAGTCAGCAAGGCTAACTTCACCGCAGATTGCCTCCCACAACAAAGAGTTTCATTATACTTTCCTTCTTGCACAAAAAAAAGTTTATACCACACCCCTCCTCACCGTCATGTCTCAGTTGGTTTTAATCTTTGAAACATTTGTTTGCGCCTTTCAAGGCAGTGACCCATAATCAGAGCATGATGGATAGTTTTTCTTTCGCCAAGTTATTAGTAAAAAAGCACCACTTTGTAAAAATGGAATCATTTCGTCAACAGTCGAAAAATTATCAAAGCCATCAACATCTCTTTCAGTAATATTGCCTAAATCTCTTTCTAAATCTCTTTGTAAAACCGACAAGCTTTCAAGGTAGCTGTGTAGTTCGTTAATGGTTAGTTCTCGTTTTTCTTTCTCCCCACCTTCCAAAAACGCAATACTGCTCTTTGGCTTACAAGGTAAAAAACAGCGCTCACCTAATTTTCTTTTGTTTATATACTCCATCATAAGCTTGTAGTATTGCATATGATCCTCCATAACAAGAAGTTGTTCCTCTGTAAACAAAGCACGTCCGTCTCCATTGGAAGCCATGGCTAAAATGGCCGGCTCTTTGCCGGCGTAGTAGTGTTGACGTGGAGTGCCACGTAGCAGTCTAAGAATATTCGCGAACATTTGCTGACGCAATAATGGGCAAGTTGCCCGCGGCGCACTTGGCCAGGTAAGAGACGAAACGCAGTAAGCTCGCGAGGCATGGTTTATTGATTTTTTGGTTACAACATAGGAAGCCCCACAGGTGCAAAACGAGCCGCTCGGCTTGCACTGTGTTCTATCTAGCCGTGCATACGTGTGTGTGTGTGTGTGTGTGGGTGTGTGTACGTGTGTGTGCGTGCGTGTTTGTGTGTGTGTATGTGTTTGTGTGTGTGTGTTTGTGTGTGTGTGTGGTTATATATAAAGTTGTAGCTGATTCCATGTCTCCGCACAATTTAATCTATAAAGCTGTTGAAAAAGCATTTGTGATTCAAAAACTTTTTCTAACTTAGAATCCGCACTGTCTTCTAAAACTGCAGCTATATTTTGTGACACCCCAAGTGCTGGGGAGGTAGGCCGGCAACTAGCAATAAAAGCTTACAACCGCCCTGACAGAGTTGACAGTACTGAAAAGAGAGCCGTGGGAACAGACAACCGTTTGTATATGAAGCGCGTTCAGTCACGGATGCTTTTCCCTACGTTACTCTATGGGGCGTGTTCAGTCCCGGCTACTTTCCCTACGCTACTCTCTGAAAACTTTAGTAAATTAGTATTAAAATGGATAACCCTGCACAGTATGTTTGTTTGTAGATAATCGTTATTTTTTTTGGTTATTGACGTCTTACTTGTCAGAGAACTATAAAACCTTAATTCTGGGCCACTTTCGCCCGAAAACTGGTTGAGGGCGAAAGTGGGGCCCCGAATGAAGGTTTTATAGTTCTCTATATGGAATAAGTTGCCGGTCAGCCTCAGACACTCACCTTCTCTTAGCACTTTCAAGAGCCATCTGAAAACCTATCTTTTCAAAGCACATTTAGGGTAATGCTTTTTTGTTTTATTCTGTAGTTAGACGTGCTGCTTTTTTTTTTTATCTTATTATTTTTGTGCTGTAGATTTTCTATATTAATGATTGTTTCGAATGAATCACAATGTATAAAGGAATGTATGCGTGAGATCAAGCGCAATGAGTAATTTGTTGAATTAGAATTGCGCTATAGAAATGCAATCCATTATCATTATTATATTATTAGTATCTTCTTTCCCACGATTAAATGCCTTGTGTTTTTTACCGCCGTGTAGAG
>JAFLJL010002824.1:184606-208071 GCA_018398815.1 Conus ventricosus
TGTTCAGTATCTCATGCACAATGGCCTATGTATTGTTCAGTATCTCATGCACAATGGCTATGATTGTTCAGTATCACATGCACAATGGCTATATTGTTCAGTATCTCAGGCACAATGGCTATGATTGTTCAGTATCTCATGCACAATGGCTATTATTCAGTATCTCATGCACAATGGCTGTGATTGTCAGTATCTTGTGCACAATGGCTGTGATTGTTCAGTATCTCATGCACAATGGCTGTGATTGTTCAGTATCTCATGCACAATGGCTATGATTGTACAGAACACCAGCAAGGAAAGGAGCAGACGACTGGAGGCAGGACGCCTCCCCCACCCCCTCCCCCACTCTGAGATCCCATTGGACGACTTTGAAGGTAAAAGTCAATATGCGATTCAATCTGATCAGATCTGTAAAATTAGAAATAGAGTTGGTTTCTTACCGCCAATGACACTGACAAACAAAGCACATGACAAGACACGATGCATTTCAACCACTTGGGTCTTCTTCAGGCGAAAAAATAAATCACATTTAACATTGGGGACAGTACAAACAAAGAACGAAAGACGAGAAAAAGAACGAAAAATGACTCATCCGTTGTCCATGTGGAGGGGGAATAGCCGGTAGGCGGAAATGACGGGATTATGGGAGAAGAAAAAGGGGGGGGGGGGGGGGGGGGGGTTGCGTAGGGGGAGGTGTGGTGTGTGTGATATGATAGGGTTGTGTGTCTAGTTTATTGGGATGGTGTGATATGTTTGTGATGGTTGTGGTAATGGTGGATTGATATAAAAAAAAAAAAAAAAAAAAAAGGGGGGGGGGGGGGGGGGGGGGGGGGGGGGGAAGGAAACTGAGGAGGAAAAAAAAACATAACCACAAACCCGCCTTCCATACCAAACCCATGATCACATTCAAACGTGACAAAAACCTCAAAGACCTCCTCGTGCGGTCCAGTTTGAACAGAACCACAGCTACACCACCAGGTACTCACCCCTGCTCTAAACCCAACTGCAAAATCTGCCCCCTCACCACACCAGACACCATCTTACAGGGCCCCAAAGACTCCTTCACAGTCAAACGCACCTTCTCATGTCAGAGCCGCAACATTATATATGCCATCCACTGCCAGCTGTGTGGCAAGATCTACATAGGGGAAACATCACGCACACTTGAAACACGCATCTCTGAACACCTGGCTGATATCCGCCACCACCGACCCAAACCCGTCGCCCTACACTTCAACCACACCCAACACAACATCGACCATGTCAAAGTTATGGCACTCTGGCAGTCACAGAGTGACAGCTTTGAACGCACAACTCAAGAATCCCATCTCATTGCCAAAGTGGGCACACTACACCCCCAAGGCATCAATATCCAACAATAACCAAACACACATACCCACCACTTCCACATCAGTTGGCAATATCCCCTACCAACACACACACATACACACACACATACATACACCACCTCCACATCCCCTTCACTCACTTCATACAGTAGTTCCAGCCACCCTCCATCTATTTAATCTTAATTTTGTTTTATCCTTCCCCTTAAATTCCCCCCCCCCCCCCCCAATTTTTTTTTTTCCCACCCTCCTTCATCTTCCACTTTCCACCACACCCCATGTTCTATACCACCCACCACCCACTCCCCCCCCCCCCCCCCCCTGCTCTTTCCCTTCACCCCCGCATCACCTGCATCCCAACCCAAGTACATGATTACACCGGTCCACCACTGCAACAACAACCCACTATATATTCCACAAAATCACACACACACCCACACCACACTAACTTGCAACACACACGCACACACACACACACACACACACACACACACACACACACACACACACACACCCCACACACACACACACACACACACACAATTTTTTCCCCCTTCCCCACTGAATCACTTCTTTTCCTTCGTCCCCATTGTACCTTGTATCTCATGATTACCCCTCGACATACAGGTATGCTTGGATGTATGCACATGTGGTTGTTGGTGTGTGTGTGTTGTGTGTGTGTGTGTGTGTGTGTGTGTGTGTGTGTGTGTGTGTGTGTGTGTGTGCGTGTTCCCAATATATGACCACCATCATCATTACATTATAACCACCGCTCATAGGATACCCTATGTATAACCCCCCCCCCCCTTTTTTTTTTTTTTTTTCTTTCTCCTCAGTTTCCTTCCCCCCCCCCCCCCCCCCCCCCCTTTTTTTTTTTTTTTTTCAATCCACCATTACCACAACCATCACAAACATATCACACCATCCCAATAAACTAGACACACAACCCTATCATATCACACACACACACCCCCCCTACGCAACCCCCCCCCCCCCCCCCCCCCTCCTTTTCTTCTCCCATAATCCCCGTCATTTCCGCCTACCGGCTATTCCCCCCTCCACATGGACAACGGATGAGTCATTTTTCGTTCTTTTTCTCGTCTTTCGTTCTTTGTTTGTACTGTCCCCAATGTTAAATGTGATTTATTTTTTCGCCTGAAGAAGACCCAAGTGGTTGAAATGCATCGTGTCTTGTCATGTGCTTTGTTTGTCAGTGTCATTGGCGGTAAGAAACCAACTCTATTTCTAAATTTTGCTTTGTTCGCCGCCACCAGTCACTCCATTTTGAAACTTTAATGTAAAACTTTCAGCGACAGTCACAAAAGAAAACTTACCTCACACCTCGCTGGTGTGAACATTAATACACAGACTGATGGCCATTTGAACTGTGCATTTTCCACTGTGCATTTTCCACATGTTTTAGTCAAAGCAGTTCAGTAGTCATCTTTCTTTGATTCTTTTTCTAATTCCATCTAAAAATGTTTGAATTTACGAGTTTCAAGATAATGGTAAATGGAATCTTGTTCATCGGTATAAAAAGGACGGTCGTCGCTTAAGATTAAGCCTACCCTCTTAAATATATCATTTAGGACCAGAATTCTGTAAAGAAAAAATCATTTTGAACCATTTCACTTTTATTTCTATTTAACAAAGGGGAAGATTTACCAAAGGGTAATTTTTCAAGAGGCGAAGAGATATTCAACACCTCCGCATGTCCATATCTCAAAACTTGAGAGAGCGATTGTTCCGAAAAATAAACTGGTAAACAACGCGTTCCAGAAAGAAGACGGCCTCCAACAAAGGAACGGAAAAAAAAGTTAAATCATTTGGAAATTCGGAAATGAAATGAGGTAGGGAACAGGAGCAGGCAATACAAATATATCTGCCTTCAAAAGGGATTGCGATGGTTCCCTTATGCAGCTAGTGAAGAGTTTTCATATCTGTAACTTTTTTTTTTTCATGTTCCCAGTTTCTCCATGTTCAAACTCCCCTCTCCCCTCCCTCCTTAAGTCCAAATCTTTGCCAGGTCATTACTATGAAGACAGTTCGGTTGTTGGCCTTCGCTTGTTTTTCCTCCTATTAGATTGTTCGTCTATGTATTTGTCTGACTTTATTCAAGTTTAAAAGGCTGTGCCTGTCTTGAATAAAAGTTACTCTGTGTTAGGTTTCCTTATGGGAGCAAAACATACCCCACTTGTTTACCATTTGGAAATTGTTTTACGAAACGGGTCTCTTCTCCTGCCTTGGGATAATACATTTTATGTTGGCTGGTTTTGTTCACCAGGGGACGACATACGATATATACATATCGCTTCGCCTCTACAAGAAAGAAGTTTTGTACGTATTAACAACTGCTCGGACCATGAAATATAGGCAGAAAATGTCATGAAAGGATTTCACTTGACAGGGAACAAGGATGACGGCCAAGAGGAGCGGCCACAACCACACACCAGACATCCCAGGAGAGAGGTCACTATAGGGAGGACATTCCACAGCGAGAGGCCACTACAGGGAGGATAGCCCACAGCGAGAGGTCACTACAGGGACAGCCCACAGCGAGAGGTCACTACAGGGAGGATAGCCCACAGCGAGAAGTCACTACAGGGAGGACAGCCCACAACGAGAGGTCACGACAGGGAGGACAGCCCACAACGAGAGACCACTACAGGGAGGACAGCCCCACAGATAACTGGTATTGAATTATAACTCTGCATTTTCATTCTCTATTTTTTCCCACAGTGTGTCAGCCCTGATATGGCTTTCGTGGTCGGAAGGCCGAAAGCAGCATGATTTGATTTGATTTGATTTGACCGCCCACAGGGGAGTGTCCACAACAGGCTGGACAGGCCACAGCGGAGCACACCTGGAACAGGGGGGACAGCCCACTGGAGAGACTGCCACCACCAGGAACAGGGAGGACAGCCCACTGGAGCGACCGCCACCACCAGGAACAGGGAGGACAGCTCACTGGAGAGACTGCCACCACCAGGAACAGGGAGGACAGCCCACTGGAGAGACTGCCACCACCAGGAACAGGGAGGACAGCTCACTGGAGAGACTGCCACCACCAGGGACAGGGAGGACAGCCCACTGGAGAGACTGCCACCACCAGGAGGACAGCCCACTGGAGAGACTGCCACGACCAGGGACAGGGAGGACAGCCCACTGGAGAGACTGCCACCACCAGGGACAGGGAGGACAGCCCACTGAAGAGACTACCACCACCAGGGACAGGGGCGACAATGCAAAGAGGTTCCCATACAGAGGTGCAGGTGAGACTCGAACACACGTGTGTGTGTGTCTGGTACCTCCCCCCCCCCCCCCCCCCCACCTCCCAAATGTTTGATTCATTGGTTAAGTTTTAATCAAAAGCACCGCAAGCAATTTTATAATACACAAACTGTTGAACTTTGATGGCAACTCCTTGGGGCAGTAAGTAAAGGTGAAGGGATATATGAGATACGCATATTGTCCACACGCACCGCCTACTGTCTCACTCTCTCTGTATGTGCAATGAATCCAAAATATTGAGGTTAAGCAAAAGTCAACGAAGAGTTAATGAATTTATACGTTCATTCCTGCTTAGCACCTAGGCTACTATCCGTTTTGACTCCATTAAAGTGAATTGCGGGTGCCAGAGTTTTTGGGGAAAGATGAAAAAACTCGCGTTCAAACTGTGTAGTCTGTGCTGGCTTCTGTTTCAATTCCACATAATATGTCAAAATTCCACTTCTTACATTGTTAACAAAAAATCTTAGTAACTTGAATGGAAACCTTATCCAATAGCGTACGGCCAGCTTTTGTATTAAAAAAAAACCAGTCGCGTTCAGTGATTGGCCACGAGGGGTAACTCGTTTACCATAGACTCGTCGGTTCCAATATGGCCACCTGGACGCCGTTAGAGCAGTATATACTGCATACTTTTGAAAAACGTGACGGAGTTTAGCGTCACTTTGACACAAAGCAAGTCCCAACAGTTAATTCTGCAGATATTGCAGTCGGTGTCATGCTCGTTTATTCCATCATTTGAATTATTATGGGCGGTTGCAGACCGCTAAAAAAATCGAAGATGATGATCTAACACCTTCAGAGACTCTATTCACAATATGCGCACAAGACGGAAAGCTAGATGCATCATAGCCTTTACACACATCCATCCAACCATCTGTTCCAACTGTTTCATTCTAGAAGGTACCGCGATGTGAAGTGCAAAACCGGCTAAAGAAAATCTCCGCCTCGGCTGTTTAAACTACTAATCTGTAGACTAACTACCAAGCACGTCTCCCCCCTCTCCCCTCCATCCCATTTTAGTATACAGTTTGAAAGGCTCACTTTAAGTGTCTGTGTGTGTGCGCGCGCGTTTGCTTCAATTTAACATCTCTTCACTCTATTCTCTTGATTTTTGCCCTCTTTGCATCCCCGTTTTATGGGTATCTATCGCATGTACATGTCTCCGTGTACATTGTTTGCGTGTTTGAACAATGTGAAACATGATTTTCCTTGGTTAATTCATTGACTTGTAATCTTGAATATCTTGAATTTTCACTTTGGGTTACAGTGCTTTATTTTCAATGGACCAGTGATGACCATCATGGCAGCCTTCCATGTGTGTGTGTTGTTGGAAATCTACACCGAACAACTGAACACGTTAATGACAGTCGGGAACAGAATTGGGTCGGTGCAGGGGCGACGAGGTTCCCCACGAGTAAAAAGAATATGCAGGAATGTCAGGAAGTTGCGAGTGATAGAAAACATGTTTGTTACATCACTTACCGCATACCTTGTTAATTTTCTGCTCTGAAAATGCAAAGTAACAATTTTTGCGACAGTAAATTTAAGGTGTTCGAAATACAGCGCGAGGTGGCAGATTTTTTCTTCAACGTCGCGGATGGCATAAGTTGGCCAATACGCAGTTCACACAACACTTCATGCAAATCATATTGTCAGATGGGAGGACAACATTTATCTTAATATTGAACTAAGCTTGTTCAAATATAGTGAGTTGATCGGATTTGTTTGTGCAGAAAGTTTTTGTTATCTATTTATTTGTTGTTGTTTTTTGCATCAACAGGGCCAGTTAACTGTGGAATCAACGGTCACAGGAAACGGAGGCCAGGTCACGTGAACTCGGAGAATGCAAATGAATATATGGAGAGTATTTCTCTCTCTCTCTCTCTCTCTCTCTCTTTCTGCGTAGCTGTGTTTTTGTCGAGGGATTTAACTTTTTCTTTTGCATGGTTCAGTGCACTGTGATAGAGGCTTACTAATGCCCCTTTCATGGATTGTGTTCCTTTTTTCAAAGGTTTTGATGGGATTGTCGCCTTCCCTCCACAGGTTTTTAGGGTGTTCTTTCACAGTGTGTAGCTCTTCCTTCATTTATTGACTTTGATATTCCAAGGTCTGCCTTCTTTCTCAAGACAGAGGGCTTTCTTCTGTCTAGGGGTCTAGTATCTTTATTCAAACTTTAGCGTTTTCTCCCCAGGGTTTAGTGTCTTCTACATTCGCAGCGTTTAGCGTTTTCTTCCCAGGGTTTAGCGTCTTCTTCATGCGCAGAGTTTAACGTTTTTTTCCCCCAGGTTTAGTGTCTTCTTCATTCACAAAGATTGGATTTATTTGCTGAAATCTTGTTTCTTCTTCAGGGTTTAGCGTCTTCTTTTCTGGGTGTTAGTGCCGTGTTCTTTCCTAGAGTTAACTGTCTTACTCATTCACATGTTTAAGTGTCTTCTCTCCTTCACTTTTATGCTTGCTTCTTTCCATGGTTTAGTGCCTTCTTTCCCAGGGATTTGAGTCTTGTTCTTTCCCAGGATTAGGTGTCCTTTCCTACGACCAACATGACGGCTCTGGTTTCTCGTGCCAGTTTTGTGCCGGAGAAGGGTGCAGAACAGGCGGTACCGGAGGGGATGGTTTAGGAGGGTATCAAATGACTTCATGATGTAGGTCTAATGACTCGGAGATCTGAAACATGGACGCATGTCTTCAGATCCTTTGGGACTGAACTGCAGGTGAAGTCTTTGATCCTGTTCCTGAAAGATTTCCTTGTGATCACCTGGTACCTCCTGATGTGAGCATCCCTTCTTCCTCAGAAAGCGCTGGCATGGTGATCAGAGTCAACATGTGGGTCCCTTCATAGCGATTAATGTCCTGTCATAGGGTTTAGTGTCTGTCCTTCATAGCGATCAATGCCCTGTCGTAGGGTTGATAGTGATTAATGTCCTTTCCAGTCTATCGCTTCATAGGGATTAATGTCCTGTCATTGTGTTTAGTGTATCACTTCATAGGGATTATTGTCCTGCCGTGGGGTTTAGTGTCTATCACTTCATAGGGATTATTGTCCTGTCATGGGATTTGTCTATCCTTTCATAGGGATTAATGTTCTGTCATAGGGTTTAATGTCTCTTCATAGGGATTAATGTCCTGTCATAGGGTTTAGTGTCTATCCTTTCATAGGGATTAATGTTCTTCTGTCATAGGGTTTAGTGTCTATATGTATATAAAAAATAAGAATTTAGTGCATCATTTCCTATGACTGATAGCGTAAGTGACAGGGATTAGTGTTATGATTGATAGTGTGACAGGGATTACTGTTATGATTGATAGTGTGACAGGGATTACTGTTATGATTGATAGTGTGACAGGGATTAGTGTTTACTTCCACAGGGATTGATGACCATTTTGTCATGATTTGATCAGAGTTCGTTTCCCATCGTGGCAGGGTCGAAGAGGACGAGCGCTGTCCCAGGGGTGGTGCCAGTCTATCAAAGGACCGTCGCAGCACACGGTCGAGTCATGCAAACCGGGGAGGACAAGGTATGATACTAGTTACGGCGGTGAACCTTCAATGGGTTAAACAGTGTTTTCAAGGGAGCATTTTTTGTTGTTGGCTTGGATAGCAAAAAAAAAAAAAAAAAAAAAAAAAGCCTAGCGTATTCACCGTCACAAACGCATCTACATCGCACAACGGTCAGAGCCAGTGTTAATAATTCAGTATGAATCACCAAATTGAAACAATCTCGGGTATGATTTGGTACCATGGCAGCCGAGTTAGAAAGGCATGTTTGGATCTAAGTGTCCGTTTTCAGTGCCTGAAAGAGTTTAGGTTATACTCATTTTATGTATGCATTTGTGTTAATTGCAAGAATTGAGACATTTTATCAATTTGAGTATGACTTGGATTTGAGACATTTGTGTAGTTCACCAAACAAACCTTAGCCTTTTGTCACGCCACGAACAAAGGACTGTTGACAGGGAGACCACCATCAGGAACAGAGGACTGCTGGCAGGGAGACCACCACCAGGAACCGAGGACTGCTGACAGGGAGACCATCGGGAACAGAGGACTGCTGACAGGGAGACCATCGGGAACAGAGGACTGCTGACAGGGAGACCATCGGGAACACAGGACTGCTGACAGGGAGACCACCACCAGGAACAGGACTGCTGACAGGGAGACCACCACCAGGAACCGAGGACTGCTGACAGGGAGACCAGGAGGAGCCTGAGGGACAGCTAACGGGGCGACCGCCTCCCGAGGCAGGACTGACAACACCAGAGAATCCCTTTTGGAGGTGCAGGTGAGGCGCGCGCGCGCACGCGCGCCTGTGTGTGTGTGTGCGTGTGTGTGTGTGTGTGCGCGTGTGTGTGTGTGCGTGTGTGTGTGTGTGAGCGTATGTGTGTGTGAGCGTATGTGTGTGTGCGCGTGCGTGCTTATGTATGTGTGACATTTAGCATCAAATCGAGTGTTAACTCAATGGTTATAATTTAAGTGAAAAGTAAGGCAGCAGTTCTGTAATGCACAAATTAAATGCACAACTTTTGAAGTTGCATGTAGATCTTTTCATGGGGGAAAATGTCCTCGTTCACAGGGCGTAGTGTCTGTTCCTTAGGGCTGAAGTAGGCTTTTTTCTCTCGGATTTAAGAGACGTCTTCCTCTTGGTTTTGTGCATTCTTCCTTGTAAGGATTTTGTGCATCGCTTTAACGTTAACGTGTAGTTTACAGGAATTGGTGTTTAATGACTCTTCCTTTGTCAAGATGTGAACTCGGCCGAGGTTTTTTTTGTGGCAGGATGGAATATGGTGACCGCAGGCATCAGGAAGCAGTGCCAGTGTTCCAGGAGACCATTGAACTGCAGACCAGAGAAAAGGTACCACCCCTTCTGGGCCAGTAAACCCAAAGAGGTTAACACAGGACAATGACATTCTCATGTAGATGAAATAAGAATGAGAAGAATGGATGAAAAGATGGAGATAGGTAGATCAATGCATGAAACATCAGTTGCAACAACCGTACTCTACGGGAAAAAATGGCGGTGAAGTGGGCGTTTGTATCCTTCAGGGCATTGATTTTCGTGTTTTATTCTTCAGGGAGATGGCAGAGTTGGTGAATGAGCTGGTCACGTCGATTCCTTGTCATTAGGTCAGTGTACGTACTTGTAGATAATCACTGACGCAGAGTTTGCCACATGACCCGTAGTTTGATTACTTTTTCCTATGGATAATGAGGGATGCTTATAGCACACCATTCACTGTCCTCGCCACACCTCTCGCCTCCACCTCGGATGTGGACGTGAACTGAAGCACACATCTTAGCGCGCGCACACAAACGCACACACACTCTCTCTCTCTCTCTCTCTCTCTTCTCTCTCTCTCTCTCTCTCTCTCTCTCTCTCTCTCTCTCTCTCTCACACACACACACACGCACACGCACACGCGCACACGCACACCCACACACACACACACACACCAGTTGATAAAACATCAAATCGTAGAATAGATATGATCGTGGACACACGCATGCGCACACAAACGTAAACGCACACGTGAACTTGCACGCACATGGCCCGCACGACACGCGCGCGCTCTGGCGCACACGTATACACACACACTCGTTGACAATTCTCTCTCTCCTCTCTCTCGCTCTCTCTCTCTCTCTCTCTCTCTCTCTCTTCTCTCTCTCCTCTCTCTCTCTCTCTCTCTCTCTCTCTATTCGCATACCATTCTCGTTAGCTCAAAATTACACTTACCTATTGTATCTTACAGATTCGCGCATGCACAGACGCACGCACACATACCTACACACTTGCGCACACTGCAAATCGCGCGCGCGCACGCACACACAGACAAAATAAACTTACAATCACACGCACACACACACACAATGCACTTACAATCTCACACACGCACGGGCGCACACGTACTATTTCAATGTCCATCATGTTTCTTGATTGTTAGTTTGGGGACGGATTTTTTTTCAGAGTACTTGCTTTTCCCTCTTCCCTTCAAATCACTGAAATAAGACCGATATTATCATGACCTGCTGGAAACTATCTCTCGAGACAAAACCAAGCACATCAAGGCACACGCACACGCACACGCATGCACACACGCCCACACATATGCACACACATGCACGCACACACACACGCACACACGCACACATATACACACGCATACACACACACACACACACACACAACACGCACACACACACAACACACACACACACACACACACACACACACACACACACACACACACACACACACACACACACACACACGCGCACACACACACACACATGCACATGCACACACACACACAATGCACACACACGCGCACACACACATGCACACACACGCGCACACACGCACACACACGCACGCACACACACGCACGGACGCACGCACACACTAATTTTCTGCCGGTACCAGCTGGAAGACTTCTCTGCCTAGTCTCGGATAGTATGTGGAAGGAATCCTGTCTTGTATTGCGTCCTTCAACAGAGCTGGAAACGCTTTGTGTGGGAGTGGTAGTGTCACAAATGACAGAATCGATTAGTTCAAGAAACTCCTAACAACGTCAGACATTTTCTGTGTCGGTGTTAACATAGCCCTGTCCACCACACAGTGCACTTTGACTGTTGAACATGTTCAGTCTATGAAGTGACTTGGTTCAGCAATTCCCATCGGCAATATTCGCGTGGATGCATCTCTGTTCGAGCTTCCTACAAGCTGGTTTGTATTGTCAATTCAAGTCCTTACATGCAGGTGTATACACGTTTAAAAACGGGTCACATTATGCGAAATGTTAGGATGATTACTATATCAAATATGGCTTCTAAACATGCAGCAACATAAATGTACTTTTTTATTGCAGCGCAGCACATTCTCGGTGAATCCAGCAGTTCTGTGACGTTCCGCCAGGTTATTTATTCCTTCCAAATGACTGGTCAGCCGCTTTGGACAGTGGCGTGTAATTTTTCAGGGATTTTTTAATATCTCGTCACAGGCGTGCATGAGGGCTCTGGTGTTTTTCGCTATGACCTTTGTGCCAGTCTGGCTGTGTTCGTTGAGGTCTGAACTGACCTGGGTGTCTGGTGTTCAGACCTGAGGTTTTACTCTTGACTGCGGCTTCTTGGTGCCAGTGCTGAAGTCTTTGGGAAGTCTGTCTTGGGGAGATGGGGAGAGGGTGTGTGGGGATCTCAGGCAGTAATCGCTTTCTTCTGATGTGTGAAGAGTCGGATTTATCGCTAGTCGCTGGCACGTCTTACTGAGGTCTTTAATTCTTTTGTCTCACAGTCTGTCATGGAATGGTGGAGGTCTTCTGTAAGCAGGGATCATGGTGTGTGGCGGCTTGTTTGACTACATCTGTCTGTGGGATACAGCAGGGGGTGTCCAGCGACTTCGACGCTCAGGTGCCTCATCTCGGATGATGGGTTGTTAGGACAGGTCTTGCATAGAGTGGTGGCACTGGTCGGCCTTTAGGTGCTTGAGGGTCCATATTCTGGTCGAATGCATTATCTGGCTGCTGGCAAGGCTGAAGATGTGCAGGGTGCTGTGTTGGTGTAGTTCTGCGTGGATGAGGAACTCTGGTCCTGCGTAGTCGGGAAACGCATATCGAGAGAGTGGCGTCTCCGGTGTACTATTTGCATGAAACGATTGAATGGATCTGTATGGTTTTCCCAAGAGATCTGTTCTAAGGTGGACCAGCTTAACGAGCACTTGCTCGTGGGTGCTCTTTAGGGGTGAACGCTTGAGCTGTCCAAGCTGTGATGCAGGCAGCACAAAGCCACTGGCCTTCCTTCTGACACGTGGCTGGTCTGGTTTTCAGTGACGGGCATCCATGGAACAAGGTACAGAACAGCGGTACCAGAGGAGATGCTTCAGGACAGGCATGCCATTCCTGAAGTGTTTTCTTGTGATCACCTGGTACTTTCTGAGTGCCCTTTGTTGACATGGTGATCAGATCAGCTAGTGGCTAATGCCGGACGCCCTGTGGAACGGTTTCCACCGTCGTGGCTTTTGTCAAGCAATTCCAAGTGTCGCCCATTAGTGTGGCAGTACTTACTACCACAGATTCGATTTCTCATCCACACGGATCATTCAACACGCCACTGCGTGTCATTAGTTCTGTTAGTGGCTGGGTGGTGTGTTGGATCAGTGAATGAGCTGAGAGGCACATAAAGGCCTGAATATAGATAAGAGATAGATTAGATAAATAAGGTAGATATATAGATAGATAATTAGATAGAAAGATAGATAGTTACAGAAAGACGGATAGGTAGATATTAAACATATAGATAGATAAATTAAGCTTCGTCTCTAGCGTTACCATTGTCACGTGCTCTGGACCCGACCCCCTTTTCTAATGATTCATCAGTCGAGTCGACGATTCCTGGACTGTCAGAGTAGCTGGTCGTCTCCTGTTGTATCGCACTGATGGATGCAGTTGAGGGAGTTGCTGTGTACCCTGGGACCAGTCTGCAAGGGATCTTCCTCGTTCCACGACAGACTGAGACAAAAGAATGGCAAGCATCAGTCAATCGGCCGTCGGCCCACGTGATCAGGCTGCTCATGTGTCAGGGGATGCGGCCCTTTGAATAAGAATAGTAAGCTTTGGCGCTTTTGTTCTGGCCGGTTAGTTCAAGGATCTGTTCTTTCCAACTTCGTTCCTTCGTTGAGACGGAGCATTTCTTAGTCCAGATCTTTTGGGAGACACGGGTAAAATAGGGTCTGAAGAATACACTGGAAAGGCTAAAATAGGGTCTGAAGAACACGCGGGAAATGCGAGTGTGCCGGGTTTCTTTGGAGGGTGTCAGATGCGGGAAAATTTTCCCCACTGTTTTAAACTGTGGGCCTGTCATTTTGGGCAAAGAATAAATACCTAAAGGGAACTGGGGAAGTTTGTCGCCGGAAAAGGCCCAGGGACCACGTTGCCAGGGAGAGATACGGGGCCCTGTGCCTCAGTTTTTCATGGCCGTATGTAAAAATGCTGTGATGGTTTGAAGTTTACCCATTGAGATCATGGCCGGTATGTGAATGCTGTGAGGGTTTTAAGGTTCAGTATTGAGATCATGGCCAGGATGTAAAAGCTGTTATTTTTTAAAAGTTTTCAGCCTTGCGATAAGTTTTTTTTCCTTTTGCTCTAGCTTAACGATCAATCCCTAAGAAGAAAAAAGAAAACAGGCTTGAAAAATTTGGAAAATGATTTTGATCTTATTGTTAATCACGCGTTCATCAGATCAAATCTTGCTGAAGAAAACCCGACAACTGCATCTCTTTCACACGGTGATATCTCGCATACGGGGTATTTTACCCACTTTTTTATTTTTTTAAAGTAACTTCTGTCCCCTGACTCATGTCTTTTAAAATGGAATTCTATATGCATCATTAAGTTCTGTCATGGGGTTTAAAATGTTCTTCATGGGATTAAGTCCTGTAAAGGGTTTGTGTCTTCCTTTCATGGGGATTAATGTTCTTCTGTCTAGGGTTTAGTGTTAATGTAATAAAAATAAGGATTTAGTGCTCATTTCCTTTTGATTGCGTAACTGACAGGGATTTGTTATGATTGATGTGTGACGGGGTTATGTTTACTTCCACGGGGTTTGATGACCTTTTGTCTTTGTAATTTTCGTTTTCCCAGTGGCAGGGTGAAGAGACGACGCCCCCCAGGGGTGGTGCCAGTCTAAAAAGGACCCGCAGACACGGCGAGTCAGCAAACCGGGGAGGACAAGGTATGATACTGCCCCGGCGGTAAACCTTAAAGGGGTTAAACGTTTTTAAAAGGGAGGAGCTTTTTTTGTTGTTGGTTGGATAGCAAAAAAAAAAAAGCTAGCGTATTCCCGTCACAAAGCATCTACATCGCAAAACGGCCAGTCAGTGAAAAAAATTTTATGAAGAACGGGAAAACCTTCATTCTAACTCATTGCCCCTCCAATTTTTTGGGGCAAAAGTGCCAAAAAACCCCCTTTTTCGTTCTCTGACAATAAACTTCAAAAACCCAAAAAATAACGTTTTAACAAAAGACTACGTGTAGGGTTATGTTTTTAATACAAATTTAAAAAAATTTTTCAGATTTAGTTTTTTTTTTAATCTATGTTTTTCTTGACTTTTAAATAACATCTTTTTCGCGCAAAACATTCTTCAATAGTTTTGTTTTTTATGTGAAATAACACTACAGTCTTTAACTTTCTCTAAAGTCTTTAAAACAGAGATAAAATTTTTGGATAAAATCCCCAAAACTTATCCCATCATGTCTTCCGCGAAAACCCGCTTTAAAGTGTTTTTCTTTTTTTAAAAATATCTTTTTCCCGCCGAACAGGGCACTTAATAAAGGTTTTCTGCGTTTTTCCCAAACCTTTAAAAGTATTCTAAACATCACCGTTTAGTGTTGGGTTAACTAAAAACGTATTTTTCTGTCCTATAAACCTTCTACATGATATGCTTGTTCCTTTAAAGTGTTGGGCAGAAAATCCCTTTTTTAAAATTTTAGCATAAACTTTTAAAAATCTAGGACAAATATTGTTTTTTCCCCAACCCCCTCTCCCACAAATCATTGAACAAAGAGGGGGTTTTTATAAAGTTTAAATGCTCCATATTTTATAACAAATTTAATTAATCCTTATTTTTTTTATCAACTCTCCCTCAAAAATTTTTCAGTATAATAAAACCCTTGAGGCCTAAATGTGTTTGTTAATCCAATTTATTCTGTAAATTGTTTCTATTTAAGCAACATTGATTTTGTTGTTTTTTTTGGGTTTAAAATCCCACCATTGTGAAGAACGACGATGGAAAAAGTTAGGCGTTAACGTCTAAGTTTTGCCAAATTTAATTTTAAAAGGACGTCCAAAACCCCCAACCCCATCCCTCTCCACATCTTTAAAGACGAAATTTCAAATTTTGTGAACGTGCTCCTAATTTTTGCTTGGGAAAAACTGAATTTTTTAGAAGCTTTTTTTTTCAACTGTTTTTTTTTCGTGGAGGAGTACTGTTTTTTTTCCCCCTACGGGTTATTTCAATTTTTTTCCCACATTGTCGCCGGATAAACTTACATGTAAAAAGGCCCGAGTTTAATGCTTTTCTGAAACTTTTTTGACGCTAAAATTTAAAGGCTTATGAATTCAAATTTTATGTCCCATTCTAAATATGGTTCTAAGTGCCATTTGGAGGTCGGTTTTCGAACTATTTTATATCATACTGGCCACATTATTTGCCTCTATATTGCGCAGTTTTGTTCGAGTTTTAGAAACTTTTTGGGCTGTCGCCAACCTCTTGCGTTATAATCACCATCATTATGTAACTCATAACCATACAAAGCGCCTATACTCACCGTTCTGTTCAAAGTCCCAACATCTGCAAGGTATTTTAAATTCTGAAGGTTATACACCTTTACAGGCCTAATGTAACTCCTGATCTTCTGGCCCCACGCGACATTATTTTTTAAGTAACGTATTATTTATTTTCCAAAACAATGTGCCGGTTATTCACATTTCACAACTTTCCCCCGCTATGTCTTGGATTTTATATTAAATGATCCGGGCCCTCCCCCACAAACTAATCTTTTAAACTGTAAATTAAGGGAATTGTATAATTTCATAATCGCAATATGCAGCTTTCCTGACGGAAGAGCTCTTAAAAGTTTGAGGGCCTTCCATCATATAAGTTTTCATCAGTGCTCAGCGCATCCAAATGAACATAGAGTAATGAATGGTAAATGCCCCCAAAGAAATTTCGAAAGGGGCCGTATTTTCACCCGCTCATCAAGTAGTTTTGTTTGAACTAACTCTAAAACTATGAACGGACCGATGACAGTTGTAAAGCCTAACATTTTAGCTAGCTCTTAATCCAAATAGTACCCTACTTCTTCTACTTCAGGTTTGAAGGTCAAACAGTGTTTCAGATTCGCATTGGTAAGGTTTGCGGAGAGCAATGTCGAAGTTACTCCATTGCTTCTTATAGCGAGCGAAAACCCCGTAATAACCATCAGGTATGGGTTAACTGGCTAACTAATTGGCCTCTATTATTAACTTTTTTTTAATCTTATAGTCTCCCTGGCTTTGCTTAATTAATCATACGACTTTAGTAGATATTTCATGGAGCGCTGACCGCGCTAGTTCTGGTTCCCGCATTACGTTAGTAAAAAGCATGTTCTAAAAACTAAGGCGTCTTATTGTTATTGTTACAAACATTTTTAAACAAATTAAAAAATGAGTGCATTCAAATATACTGAAGCAAAATATTCTGTTGGGCCGCATCGTACAATCTTAAAATATAACACTGACGCCCTCGACAGATCTGTGACTCCAGCTGACCCCTTTCATACAAAGGAAAGTAACTCCATTAAAGCAATATCTTAGACCCCCCCTGTTAAAAAAAGACTACATCTGCAAAAGTGTGGTTCAGTCATCCGATGCAGTTTTATCAGAACCAGTTAAAACTTTGCTGTGTGTTTGTGCATCAACTGGGTGTGGAGTGTCGTATGCGATCACTTAAATCATCCTAATCCTTTGGTTAGGTCAGTGTATAGATTTCCATTTCTATTACACACCTTCAGACGTAGTTTTGAACTGAACTGCAGAGCGCCATTACCAAATGACAAACCGTTTAAATCCATTCAGCACAGAAAATGACCATGAAAGGCCTTTTGAACGAAACTGTAACGAATCAATATTAACACAAGACAGACTTTAGACAAAAGTGGACCGCAATCAATGGCATAGCACACCCTGTATTATGGGCGTGCACAGAAAATATAACTATGACTGGAAACCGTCCTTACACATCGTTCTCTTCAGCACAGCTGTTCAGACTCTCGGTCATAGAGCAAGAGCATAAAACAAGCATGGACAACATTTAATCTTAGACACTTCTAAGGGGGCTATCTAAAGCAGGAATAGAACGAATAAATGACTCTAATCGTACTACGTTTGGTGTTTTGCTAGGTTCACAAGCACAGGCAAGATCGAGCATAACGATCCTCTACTGGCCTTTGATGCACAAAAAACATACTTAGCAAATTTAGATATGCCATTAAATCTTCAGTTTGATTTACCTTCAAGTATAAAAAAGGTACCAAGATGTTTTACAATACGCATAGATCAAATAGTAGACTTTTGCTGTTGGCACTGGTTTATACATGCTACGTTCTGACCTCAGACTCCAGTAGGAACAATATAAACTACAACATGAAATTCTCGTTGCGAAATGAACAAAGGGTCGGACAAAACGACTTTAATTCTGACCAGTAATTTGAAAAGCATAAAAAAAAAAGATGACCCCCCAAGAAAATCACCAATCCCCGTGGCCCAAAGCCCAAAGGCCATTAAAGACTCACAAACTCGCGGACTCTTTTCCGATACCATGAAATGAAAAGACAGCGCTTGTTCTTGATTAACGGGCCTAGGATTACTTGGTCTTTATCTACAAAAATTAAAACCCCATTAAAGAACTAATGTCCATAATGCTGGGCCATAAACCAACTACTTTGCTTGCAGTAGACAAAAACCCGCTAACAAAGCCCCTAATATAAACCCGGGAAAGAGTCTATAGCTTTTCCGCTAATTTTTTTAATAAAACCGCAAATTCAAACTTTTTTTTTCCCATATTTATCGGGGGCGAGGGAGGCGATGGTGGTGGGCCTGGCTTTGACCACCGCCGCCTTTAAAAGCCAACACCATGTACTTATTTAAATCCTAAGGCCGTTATAACCTTGCTAATGTGACTTCCTGCCTCTAAACAGGTTCTATTCTTTTTGCTAGCGTTGTGTCTTCATATAAAATCTTTTGATAGTTTCTCTTATTCTGCGCACTTGAGTTTGTAATGGTTCTCGTAGTAAGACAACGCTCCAGTCTTGCCGATCTTTTTTGTTCAAGGATCGTTTAGTCCTTTGGTTATTCTTTCTTTAATATTCAGACCCTAAGTTGGATCGTCAATCAAGCCCTCAACGTGTTTTGTCTTTTGCGATCTTTTATATATAATGGCTCATGCTAGTGTCACCCAGGATTTTTGCTAAATTGTTGTGCTTTAATTCGCCTCTAATGTTCTTAAATGCATGATCAACGGGCCGCGTACTTTTCTCGCTGAGGCGAATGAGGGAATCCATTAAATTGTTATTTTAATGCTGTATTCTTCTGGACAATAAACGGTTTATCTGTCTCTAGTGCATTTATATTCTTACATCTGCTGATTGATTTCTATCAAAAACTTGAAGTTTCATGATTTAGTATTTTGGCTTTAGCTGTGGAAAGTTTCCTTCAGATGGTGTTTGAATTCTTAGCAACTGAGCCATCCCATACACTCTAATTTTTGGGTACTCTAGTGTATATTGCCTAAGGCGATTTAGATCGCTTCAAGGGGGAGAGCGTGAGCCGTGAGGCGTCGTAATTGTAGCGCTTTTCTAAAAACGTTGACATGATCTGGAGATTTAGATGTAGAAAGTGCTGATCAAGTCCGTGGGTCGCTCCTCAACAACAACAATGTCATCTTTATTACTTCAAAATCATGTAGGTCATATGGAACATTCTGGAGGGTTCTCGGGGTGAGGGGGGGGGGGGGCCTAAACATATTGGGTATAATGATCTGAGCCTTACTTTTTCGGTTAATTCAGCGGCCGCGAAATAGAAAGCCCTCCCGAGCGATGTTTGTACCTAAAGTGTCAGTCATTTCTCTCATGTCGTCTCCAGGATCTAAACACATAATAATCATCTTCATGCTGCCATGTTTACTTTAATAATTAACTTTTTATTTTGTTTTATAAAAAAATGGTCACTAGCATATGCTCGAATTCTTGACCGCATAGAAACTGAAAGGGAGAGGCCCTTTAGGGTCGTATGAAGGGAGAATATTAACTGAATATTACTGATCCAGAATATCGTCGACTACTATTGATGCGTGGAATCAAACATTTCGGTATGTTTGAGAAATTTGGCCACGACCTAGGAGCGGATGAAAGTGATTGTGCCTGGCTGCGTGCGCTGTCTTAGCTTATCAAAATATGTACTGGCATAGCGATACAATCTCAAACAGGAACGCGAAACAGGACATTGTACAGGAATCTGGGGCGGGCAACCGTGTTAAGAAAATTTCAGTAACTTGAGGGGCAAGAAATATTTTCTTTACACATGCAGACATATTTTTAAAACCTATTCAGATCTATGGCTAACTGGGAATGAAAGGGATGATCTTGCGTTTTCAAGGAATCGAAATGAAGAAGCACTAAAACATAGAATAGGCCGAGATGCTAAGACGGCAAAAGGCTGAAAGCTGCAAAATTTCGTATCAGAAATCGCTTTTCTATCCCTAGATTTTGAGTTGTTAAGAGCGCATGGCACCATACGTTCAAGGAGCATAAAAAACAGATGTCATATGAACTAACTTTTAATGAATACAAACGGGTATCAAATCATCAGACACCGGAGCAAAGTACGGATTGCAATTCTGACATCTCGATAGAGTTTGACGTTGTTAGCAACCCTAATTTAAGCAAGGCTGATTGAGCAAACAATACAGTCAAAATTTAGCAATATATACGAAAGATGATTCCATACAACATATCCCAGAAGCAGGGCAGACACTATATGGAATTTAGTGTTAGTGTCGCAGCAAGATCGCTAAAAGGTAATTTTATGCTGTGTGAAATGAAGAACCGTTCAAAGAGGAAGTGAAAAGTTTATTAATCCTAAATAACGAAAGTAACATGTTCGATCGAGGGTATCCTAACAAATCTACGCTAGCGGGCTTAAACCTTATCAGCATTTTGAGAAATAGAGAAAACTGTTTGGAGGCGGGAGGTGTAAATCCAACAGTTGAACTGGTCTAAAGATTTACATCATCACAAGGGGAGGGCTTGATGATTATTTAAACAACGGAATACGGTTATGATTGGACCTAAGGTCAACATAGGATAATCATTGCATGAAGCGAGAACTTTGAGAGACGTAATAAACATACAAATTGATAAAGAAGAAGAACGCCGATAAACCGCTTAATGTACATTTGTTTTTAATAATGATGCGCAGCTGAATATTTTAAGATAACAGATTAAAAATATACAATACATATGATTTTTATATAAAAAAGCATGTCTGTTCAGGTTTTTATCCAAATGTGCCTACAGCGCCGAGCCAGAGAAGAGATAGTAGAAAACCTAGCATAAAAACCTTCAGATTAACCAATATTACACAAATGCAACAAAAACTAGAGCAAGACCTTCAAATACAGCAAAACCAAACGAAGGTATTCTGCTGCCTATTAAATGCTGTATACTTATGTTAAATACTGGGGCAATCGACTATAATGCTCTATCAGCAGGAACGAGTGTTGGCCTCTTAGCGAACGGCCATAGGCGCACCACCGCAGCTTTTACCTCTAGAGGTTTGTCTTTAGCTCCTCGGGCTGTGTTCATTAGCTGTAAGTGCGGCTGGCAAAAAAAGTTAAAACTAGAACTCCAAAAGCACACAGCATGGGTCAACTAAATAACGGCTAAACTGAGTCGTTCTAAGCAGAGCGAGAGAGAGATAAAGGCGCGTGGGGTCGCAAACATAATATGGAAGAAGTTATTAGGGGGTTATGGTAAGGTTTTTGATGACTAAAAAGACATAAGTTTGATCTTTCAAGGAAAGGCGAGACAATTTTTCTCTAAGCCAGACTAAACGAGCGATAAAAATGGAAGCGTGTAAAAATAAGTTTACGAGACATATTAACCTCTGTTCAACAGATGCCGACATTCAACATCGAAGGGTGTTTAACTTTAGTTTAGATCCAACACAAAAAGAACTCGTGTTATTGATTCTGATTAAGCCGTTTTATTTTTTTTAATTATATTAATATTTTGAGTTAAAAAGTAACTCTGCAGATAAATATATGAGGACCGGACGAATTGTTTGAAGGAATGCTTGAGAGAGAGAGTTTATCAAGAGCACTGAATGATATTGTCTAGAAGTCATTGATCCAACAAACGTACAGGCAAAGCGTTGTTCATGCTATTTCTCTACGTGCCAAGTAGAACTAACAATAGACCACCCAGTTAAAGTAATGTTAGCTGTTTTAATTGACTATGTAACATTAAATGACGAAAATCTAGAAGTCTGGTCCGAACTAAACAAACAACGATTCTTTCTCGAATGACTTAAACACCCGTTGGGCTGGACGAACTGCTTGCAAGTTTGACGCTGCCGCTGAAGAAGCCAAAATGAGAGCTCTGTTGGTCAAGGCGATAGTTTTAGAGATCAGATAAAACAGGCTATGTAAGCACCGATTGTAGGCAAGCTTACATCTGCTACCCCCAGCTTAGTCGCAAAAAGAGCAGTTCGTAAACAGAAGGATTCAACAATAAAAAATGTTGTATGTGGTGTTTTCTCGCAAGGCAGCATAATATCCGCAAAAACGCAGAGAGAGTGTCTAACTATCACCCTTACATCAATGAGCTTAACTTTAGTGGGGTGTCCTTTCCGTTGTATAGGACCAATTGATCAGTTTTTGAAGAAAAAAACAAACCAAGAACTGTTAATGTATACACAGGTATGAGGAAACAAATTTGGTGCCAATTAAAGTGTGCCAAGAAACAGGCCCAACATTGGCGAACAGACAAAAATCATGTTGATTACTACTGATGTTTTCACCAGCAGGGCACCGCATTACACATTGATACGTCACGAGAGTAATACTAATGGAAGTAAAACATACTTCAAAAGATCATGGCAAACAAGAATTCGTAGAATATGTTTAAGACAATAATGCCATCTGTTTCTACCGCGAGCGGAACATAAGACAACATTGTAAAAGTTCTGTAGACTGTAATACAGAACCTAATTACACCCCCACCCGGAATCTAAATTAGTTTTAAGACCTGGAAACGGATGCAAAACTAGTCCCATATGTTGTTTACGCAGACTTTGAATCACTCATTTTCCTTATGAGGGCCACATCGGCCACAAAAACTTCGAAAAACTGTCTTAATGAGTAATCATCAGATTTGTTCATTTGCCTTCAATTGTTGTCCAGGTCGGAATGGCGCTCATTCAACGCCAGATTTATATAAGGCCAAAATGGCCGCAGAAACTTCTTAGAACGCATGCAGAAAGTGCGTAATGACTGTGTCTAAATATTCTAAACTTATCTGAAATCATAATGAGCCTGAAGACCAACAACCGTATGACTCAGCCACAAATTGTTGGATTTGCGGTTTAGGCCTCTCACAGACGCATAATCCAACAGTAAAGAGACCATGATCACATTAGCTGGAAGCGTTCAGCAGGAGCAGCGCACAGTAAATGGCAATCTTCAAAACTATAGTTTGAATCTAAGACATGGAAAGCTGCCCAGCTTCTTTCATAAACTTCGAGTTTAAGACTCTCATCTTTATCATGAAAGCATGGACGATGCCTTCAGGGTGTCATGCATTGCACAGTTCATCAGAAAGTACATGTGGCTTTAATATAAATAACATTCCTTTTTATGACCTCTATGCAGCACATGATGGATCATTAGAGTCACTGGCTATGTCCCTTAAAGTCCTGCCCAATAACGGAAGAATATTTTGACTCAACTCTTGTGTAGAAAGGCGTTTACCCTTATGAGTAACATGAACAGTTTGGGAAAGGTTGCCGAGGAAACACTTCCGCCTAGAGGCGCGTCTTTTCTAAAGACGCAGAGGAAAGGACCATTAGTGATCTGATACCAACATGCTCCAAGATGCGTGGCCAGAAGTTAGATTGTAAAACATGGAGACTATCATGACTTCATACTTGAGGGCAGATGTATGTTTGTTTGGCGATATTTTGGGAAAATTTATAGGAAGAACCTGCATGAAACATTATAGCTTGGATCCCCGCGCATTACATGTTCT